>JAGDQO010000832.1:0-22028 GCA_018342035.1 Solanum appendiculatum
CCAAACCGTAACCCAGAACAACAAGTAAATGATATAATGGTAGAAACAAAGTGGAAGTGACGATTTAACAATAGAAATAGAACAACAGGGAAGCAAACCAAAATAAAATATACAAAAGATCTCTCCCAAAACCTGGAAGTCACAAATACAGAGCTTCTAATATAAACGAGTACAAGTCTCAAAAGTGGACTCAAAATACAAGGCTTGCCTCAAAATGCAAAAGACTAGCCGTCAAAATATAGATAGAGACAGGTAAGTCTAGGACGTCATATGCTTACCCTCGCCTCTGAACTGCAGCTTCAACATGCTCGAATATCAACGCTGGTAGCTGGTGCTTAGACCTGCATCACAAAATAGATGCAGAGTGTAGTATGAGTACCAAAACAACAGGTACTCAATAAGCATCATAGACCGACTGAGCAGGAAGAGTCAAAGCAATATGAAATGCTAGAATCTAGACATTATTGAGGTCAAAGAGGAATTTAAAAGAGATGCACACGAGTGTACTAAGAATAGAAAAGAACTAAGTACAACTAACTAAACCTAACTAGACCCAAAAGCCCAAAAGGTACAATCGTGCGTAAGTTTAAGTAAAAACCCGAACAGACCCCCATAAGCCCAATAGATACACAAAATGACTATATCTACTAAGAACAAGTCATAGTGAGTCCAGAGCCGGAGAAAGCATAGCCCAGACCTCGAACCACAGATAGCCTCACAAGTAACCAATAAGAGTCTCCCATAGACAAGGAGTGTAGGGCTTGAACCTCAAATTGCAGATAACCTCCAAAGGAGCAATAAGTTGAGGCCGATGTGTATCAACTCCATAGAGTATAAAGAGCAGCATGACCAAACCTTTAATCTGCGACTGTAATGGCTGCCAAAGGATCTCATATCAACTTGTCATCATACCGTGGAATGCCGTACATTTTGAGATAATTAAGTACAATACTCCAAGCGTGAACTAACTCTAGTCCCTAGTTGCCACGCGAAGCCCGATATCTCAATCATAACACACGGGGCCATAGAAAGAGAAAGAATGGATAGAAGGTCATCAGTAAGCTAGCATGATCAACTAGGTAAGCTAGCATGATCAACTAGGTACCCACCCCAAATTCACTCTAATAAACATGCTTTCACATAATCAAGATCAGTCTAGGGAATGAGAAGCCATAACCTACCTTTAGGATGACCGCAGGCAGTCCAAATCACATCTCCAGAGTTTTCCCTTCCGATTGACCACCGAATGTTGTCATACTATAAATTATAGAATCACAACATTAATACAATTGTTTAGACACTACATTCACTTAAAACAGAGATGAACCAATTTTGGAGTCAAACATAAATGTGGGACCCACACTGGAAATTCCAAAAATGACTTTGTCAAAAGGTCCTAATCATAAGCCCCAAACTTGTGTTAAAAAATGTAACACAATTTGGGGCTATAAACAACCAACACGACTAACATGCATAAAATCGATAATTTAAAAGCACAAAAGAAGCTAATGTAACCACTAAACACGAAGTTTCACCTCAACTGAAGCATCCCCAACACTCCCCAAGTGATCACCCACGTATCCCCAAGGATTCCAAACGCACCAAGCTTTGAATCACCACAATTGGATCACTAGAGCTCTCAAAATTGCAAAAAGAAGTTTATGATTAAGTGTTAATCGGGTGTGGTATTTATTTAAAAGACCTGACCGTTTAACCAACCAATGCGGCCCAACGGGCCTGTGAATGCAAAAGTTTAGCAAGAATAAGCTTCGTGAATGCGACGAGGAGTTCACGAACGTGAATGCAAATGAGACTGGGGCCCGCGAACATGGCCGGGGCCCCGCTATCACAGAGGGTTAGGACCCAAGCACATCGCGAACGCGGCAGAGGCCCCACAAACGTGACGACCAGTCCCACTGTCCGTGAACACGGAGAACATTTTTGGTTGCACCACCTGATGCACATCAACTGGTTTATGGCATGAACAAATCCTCTGATGCAGTGCTCGGGATTTATTCGGAACCCTGTGCACATAAACGAGATATGCCACCCTACAAAATTCAATATTACACAATGAAGCAGTCAAAAATTCCATCGAAGGTCATCTCGACAACATGTGGGTACTACACCTAAACTTTATTTTTAGTCAAAATCCACTAGGGGGCTCAGAATTATCCTAGAAGCCTCGGGATCCACACAAAGGGTCATTCTAGAGCAAACTCAATATTTTGGAGCTAACCGCACTAAAAAAAATTTCATCCGAGCACATTTATCAAGAATATTGACCGAGGTAAAACTTAGACCAAAGCTTAAAAGCTAAAATGCCTAATGGCACAAACTTGCACCGAAAGCTTCAAAGTCCAGACTGATAAGAATGAAAGAGGCAATTGAAAAAAATAAAAAAACATATGTGGAATTATCGAAATCTAATTGAATTTATGAGTAACAAAGGACTTTATACCTTCATCTCTCAATTGAATCCGATCAAACAACAATAACCCAAACTCAATCAAAAAGGAGAAAACCAAATTGAATCCACAAAGAGGGTAACTCGATGATCGATTAAGCTAGAAGAAGTTCACACAAGCAATATCGGGAATCCACCCTAATCACTCAACAACAATTACCAACTATGAAGTACACTAATGCTAGCTACACCTAGAAACTACAAGCTTCAAAACTTTCAAATATTCAATTCATCATAATATTCATAATCTAAGTCTTCCAAAATAATAGAACTACTATTTATACTAAGGAAATAAAGAAGACACTTCTTTGACAATTTTACCCTTAATGAGATAAGGGCCTTGTTTGGTTGTCTTCTTTTGTGTATGAACACTCTCAACAATAGATTAACTAGTGTATGAACACTCTCAACAAATAGATTATACTATGTGACAAAGAGTCATTAAGCTCACATGAAATCAAGCTATCACTTATACTCAATTGGCTACTTGCGACACGATGAATTTTCGAGCTTAAGGAAGTGCAAGAATTAACATTGTTACCTTGTAGCTCATAACATGAAGTATCTCCACCTTGGTTGTGCAACTCCTTAAGTTCTACATCACGACGATTAGTACCCTTCAATAGTCTTTCCTACTGATCGAGTGCCACTCGGTGACTAATTGAATGACTTTTTCAATATTTCTTTGTATTGAAACAAACAACTCATTTGTGCTCATAGTACAAGGATCCCGATAGCAAAATGATAACGATCCTTTCACCATACCTATAAAACTCAACAAACAAGTTAGTAGAAAGGTTCCTCACACCACTCTTTATTTAAACTCTCAACTCACCTTCAATGGCAACTTCACTTCTACAACTCCAAATCAAACGAAATTTGAAACTTAGACTCAAAAAACACTAGGGAACAAGAATTTAGTGTCAAAAACAACAAGTCAAAACAAAAAAATTTATGGAATTTTGGGTTTTTTTAATTTTGCAAACCAAGACTAGATTCGTAGGAATAAATCTAAATCTAAGCTCTGATACCAAATGATAAGAACGAAAGAGACAATTGAAAGAAATAAGAAAGCATATGTGAAACTATCGAAATCTAATAGAATTTATGAGCAACAAAGGACTTTATACTTTCACCTCTCAATTGAATCTGATCAAACAACAATAACCCAAACTCAATCAAAAATGAGAAAACCAAATTGAATCCACAAAGAGGGTAACTCGATGATCGATTAGCTAGAAGAAGTTAACATAGCAATATCAGGAATCCACCCTAATCACTCAACGACAATTACCAACTATGAAGTACACTAATGCTAGCTACACCTAGAAACTACAAGCTTCAAAGCTTTCAAATATTCAATTCATCATAATATTCATAATCTAAGTCTTCCAAAATAATAAAACTACTATTTATACTAAGAAAATAAAGAAGACACTTCTTTGATAATTTTACCCTTAATGAGATAAGGGCCTTGTTTGGTTGTTCTTTTGTGAATTCATGAGATGACCATTTGCACACATGATCACTTTCTTCTTTCTCTTCACTTTGATGGACCTTTAACACATTTTATGTCTTTATTTGGTGTCCATCTAGCTCCTCTAAAACTATCATATGATCTTTGCTACCCATGCCATTATCACAGACCAACCATGCCACTAGCCTAAAATGACCCTGCCAGAGCTGATGGAAACGTCAAAATTGCACTCTGAGGCTGACTTCTTGAAATTTTGACCAAAGTCAATAGTTTAAGTTTCAAAAGCTCCAAAACAAAGAAATTCGCATAAAAGCCAAACAAATGACCATGTGACCGAGCTGTCAGTCCCTCTGCAGGGTGTATTACTGATTTGTACACTCACGGCACTTTGCTCAATGGTTATTTTAAGTATGGACTTGTTGAAGAAGCTACTTCGCTCTTTAATAAGTAGGAAAAACAGGGAGAAAATACTGATATTGAATTTTACAATGTTGTCATTAATGGATTGTGCAAAAATGGTAAACTCGACAAAGCTCATGCTCTTTTTGAGAAGCTTTCTTCAATGGGATTGCTTCCGAATGTGAGAACATACAATACAATGATAACTGGATTTTGTTTACAAGGATTATTAGATGAAGCTAATGATATGCTTAGGAAAATGGAGGGCAACAATTGTTTTCCAAACAATGTCACCTACAATGTTATGGTGCAAGGATTCCTCAGGTGCAGCAGAATTAGTGAAATTACAACTTTCACGAAGGAAATGACCGGAAGAGGCTTCTCATTTGATGCATCTACAACTGAGTTATTGGTAAACATTATAAGGGAGAATCCTTTTGTCCTTGACATGATACCCGAGCTTCACTTGAAAAATAAGAAGTGAATATTTCTTTCGCTTGGTTTATTCGGCTATGCTATCACTGTGATACAATTTCCCTTTTATCCATGCAAAAGAAATGGCATACAATGCAAATGCCGAAGCTGATTACACTTAGGATGTTGCTTGAGATTTTTAGGCAGGCCTATTGAGGAGGTACATTAAATATTTTGAGTTTTTTTTTCAGTCTTCGTTTTCTTAGAAATCAGATGTTATTGCACTCTTAATATGAGAAGAAATGGCGACCATACTGATTTTTCTAAAAAGGAATAGTTGAGTTTCCTCATGTGTACACATTATAAGTCTGTTAATATCATTTCAAATGCTATTAAGTTATCCTTAGGTATTCTTTTTATTGTTGTCTTCAAGTATTATCATTTTCCATCTATTTTTTATAATCGATGACAACTGTCTTTGACTTACAAATTGCTACATCATCCATAAATGGAACACCAGAGCTGACAAGATCAACTCCATCCTTCTGTCCTAAACCATATAGTATGAATTATTTTGGTTTTCCTGAAATTGAAATAAAACTTGTTAAAATCTGATCGGATATACCATAGATGAATGGTCAACATCATTTTCAAATTATCTAAGAACATATTTTTGGAAGTTTATACATGATCCATGAGTGCGGGATGCTTATTGGGAATTGACATTTTCATACAATAGTAATATTGTCAAAGTAAAGTTCTTTGGTCCTGTGAAGGACCTATTTAACTGGGAATTTGAAAATGTAAATGAATTGCTGCTGAAATTGGAGGCTATCTCTCTCAATGATCAGGTTGCTTTTGCTTACTCACTGTGGTGGAGGTTTCAGAAAGATGACAAGTTTATTGTGAAAGTACTTTATAGAAATCTTTTGGGGAATATGGGAAGCATTCAAAAGGATTGGCCATGGAGAACAATTTGGAAGACAATTGCACCCCTGGAAGTTTCAGAAAGATGGCATTATGGCAATTTGGATCGCTACTCCCGAAGCTTGTTCCGTGCAGCAGCCAGCAGATGCTTTTTGTGTGAAAGTGCTCATGAATTAGTAAATCATCTACTGCTTCACTGTACCTTTACTAGACAGATCTGGACAATGTTTCGTGCTATTTTTGGTGTCCAACAGGTCATGCCAGGATGCATTAAACTTGCACTAAGCAGCTGGAACGAGCAGCTTCACAAAGGGACAATGAACACTATGCAATTGCTATTCCTTCATTTTCTGGTCTATTTGGATGGAGAGGAATTGTAGATATTTCAATGACAAGAGAAGCAAGAAAAAAAGGTATGGCGAGACTGGATCACCTTGCCTTAGACCCGTCTGAGCAGGGAATATTTTTTTCTGGAGTACCATTAATAATGATAGATACTCTTAACAGCAGTAATAGAATACTTTTATCCATTACAATACTTTGACAGAGTAAGCTGGGAATTCTTTTTTGACAATTATGTAATCTGAGAATTCTTATTCAGTGTAATGGCTTCTTTGGGATATGGAGCCAAAAATTATACTCTGAAACTTTCCATAACTCATGGTAGTATCAAAGGGTTTCAAAATGCTTTCTTATGTGTATAGGAATTCAAGAAGTGGTTTTTCACTGAAGAGAGTGAGCTCTTTCTTCCTTGATTACACTCAGGAACTGTTTTATTTGATTTCTCTCTTTACCCAAGGATGATAGCTAGGATTGATTCTTGAAGAATGAAATGGGTCATAACGAGTTTGGGATTGACATGTAATAGTTGTTATTGTACTATTTGATCGTTGAAACAAAATTATGAGAACAGAGTGAGATCCATGGGTTTCAGGTAGGGAAGATTTCTTCCGATGACTGACATTTAAGGCACCCTTTGGATTTTTTGTTTTCTCATGATTTATATAAAGGAGAGGAAAAAAAGAAGGAAAAATTCAACAAACTAAGAACTTAAAAGATGCAAGAACAAGCAATCTACTCCTACGTGTCTGATGGTTGTTTTCTTCGTTTGTGCTCTTTTGCTTCCGTGGTAAATCTAATATCTGTATTGACTGAATGGTTATTATATCATTTGCTGGAATCATTAGAGAATGAGGTATCAATCACTTCTAAAAGATATTAGCTTCTTCTTGACTGGCTTTTAGAGTTGGCGATGCGACCTCTTGCTTTTCTGTACTAGTTTTTGAATTTTTGAAATTGTTCTATGATCATGTCTGCATGTGTAGCCTTCTAATTTTTTGAGAAGGTAACATTTTTTGTATAACTATTTGCTGCATAAAAACTACAGCTGTCCATACTTACAAGGGAATATAGGAAGATGTACTAAGCTATAACCTCTCTTTCCAAACTGTCCACCAAATGCAAGCAGGGATAATCTTCCATCTTTCTTTCTGTTTTGACTGAGTGCTACATTTGCTCCAGCACTCCAATACTTCAAGTGTATCTCTTGGCATCACCCACATGATCCCTTTTAAATTAAGGCAAATCCTCCAAAGCTGTCCAGTTAACTTGCAATTTAAAAAAAGATGGTTGGTTGTCTCTGATTCTTCTCCACACATATAACATTTAGAGCATAGGTGGAAGCCCCTGTTCTTAAGTCCTTCATGAGATACGACCGCTTACCTTGCCATGAGCCAAGTGAAACAAGCCACTTTGTGAGGAATTTTGACTTTCCAGATTAGTTTCCATGACCAACAACTAATCTGGTTGTTAGAATGATTGAATTCCTTGTAAGCTGACTTGACGGAAAATCGTCCTTGTTTATCCACTTGCCATGTAAGATTGTCTTCCTGAGAGGAGGGGCCTTTGAATAGATTGAGAGTGCTATACTATTTTGCCAAGTTATCGATCTCCCAATCATTAAGGTGTCTTTTGAAGCTTGGATTCCAGCCATGAGCATCCCAGACTTCTCCTATAGTGGCATCTTCTTGTTGATTCAGGCTGAAGATAATCGGGAAGAGTTGCTTTAGTGGATGTTGACCTAACCAGCTGTCTGACCAGAAAGATGTTTTCAATCTGTTACCCACTTGATGACTGCACTATTGAATGAATTTTGCCCCCAAATTTCTGATAGACCTCCATAGACTGACTCCATAGGGTGTAGTGACTGACATGGATGTCCATTCTCCATCCATTTCATACTTTTGAGTAATTACCTTCTTCCAGAGAGATTGTTCATTTGAGGCAAACCTCCATAACCATTTCTTCAAAAGACTATGGTTCTGAGTTATCAGGTTCTTGATTCCCATACCGCCATACTTCTTGCTGATGATCACGGACTTCCATTTGACCAAATGTATCTTCCTGGTATCAAGTTGCCTTGCCAGAGGAAGTTCCTTCTAGGAGCATCTACTCTATCCACCACGCTTGTTGGAACACGAAAAATGGACTTCATATAAGTTGGTAATGCATCCAACACACTGTTAATCAAGGTTAGTCTACCACCCAAGGATAAGTATTGACTCTTTCAGTTAATCGACCTTTTTTCACACTTCTCTACGTCTCCATCCCAGATATCTTTGGAATTGCTTTGGCACCGAGGGGCATGCCAAGGTAAATGGTTGGCAGCACACATGTTCTTCCTCCCAGAATGTTAGCCAAATTGTGAATGTGAGGAACCTCATTATCGGGATATAGGAAACTTTTGTTTCAGTTAATGTGGACCACAGATATAGCCTCAGATAGAATGAAAATCACCCTCAAAAATCTTGTTTCTATGAAATATTGAATCTTGTGGACACTATAAGATAGGAGTAACATATATCAAATTACTTCCCTCTTTAGTTTTACAGTGTGATCACGTTTTATTAAAAAAAAAAAAGAATATTAACCTCATCTCTAGAATAATTTGAATGTCATCTGTGATTTTTTGTTTCTGATTCATGATTGTAATGAAGTACACTTAAAGTGTATGAATTTTCATTCTAATATTTTCTTGTTACATTGTCTTGTTTTGACTTGGCTGTTGAGTGATTCATTATTAAATAAGGCTACTTGGAGTCTCGACATAAAATTTGAACCTGGAAGATTACTGGAATTCAGTGTCAATCTCATGATTCCCTCAGTTTAAGTAGTCTCTTTATACAACTCTGTATTTATGCTCTGGGAAATGAATACACAGACAATTGCCAGGCTGAAAGGTTTTGAATCTCCATTTTCTACTGTCAAGTGTTTGCAGGATGACTTACTAGTGTTACCGATCAAATGAACAAATAGTGGTTTTTTTTATATGCAATTTACTACCAATGATCTTTCTACTTCCATCTCTTTCTTTTCCCCCCTCTTTTCTCCTCCTCTCTAACATTAACTCTCTTGAACTCATCTCAGGAAAATCATAGTATTGGGAAGAGCATCCAAGTCAGTTAGGAACGTCATGACAGAAGAGGTAAACTTAAAAGCCTCTTCTCATAAAAGAAATGTGCAGCATTGAAATATGTTTCCTGTCAAATTCCATTCTAGTAGCTAAATCTACGAGTCATTTTATAACATTATATCAAATTTGTACATCTGAATTTGCAAAACAAGCTTATCACGGTCGCACCAAAAACTAAAGTTTTGTAAGTGACGCAACTTATGAAAGGTGGTATATTTCTGCTTCATATCTCAAACTTCTTGCCCTTTATCGTACTGTATTTGCATCCAACACAAGAAGAATTGCTTAAATACTTTGCAACATGTTGAGAATATTAGTTTTTACTGGTTTGTTGAGAAGCGGAAGTCCCCTATTGTTTGAGACAA
Organism: Solanum appendiculatum; assembly: GCA_018342035.1. Classification (NCBI taxonomy): domain Eukaryota; kingdom Viridiplantae; phylum Streptophyta; class Magnoliopsida; order Solanales; family Solanaceae; genus Solanum; species Solanum appendiculatum. The sequence goes on from JAGDQO010000832.1 coordinate 9,522, forward strand.
GTTTCTTTTACTTGTACTTGGGTTGCAGGGCGTGCTGGCTGGACCAGAGCTTCAAATAAAAGGCTATTTTCATTTTGGATTTACTTTTTCATTTTCCCATATCATGTTTTGGCTCACCGAAGAAACTTATCTATGTCCCCCTAAACGGTATACATGCAATATTTCTTTAAGAACAACGATTTTTCGCGTTTCAAAACTCTCTCAATTTTGTCTGCCTATTTTTCTAACACAATATCTCAAAACTTACTTATGCACATTCCTCTTGTTGATCAGGCAGGTTGGTATTGTCTGTGCTGTTGTAAGTGGGCATAGGGATGAGTTAAACCGTTTAAATGCCTATATACAAAGAGGTTACTAAATGATGATTCTTTTTAAGGTATTAATATTGACATATTCTTCCAGTGGCTTTGTATATCTGGAATATGCTCCTCAGTGTTTTTGATTTGAAGTGGACTTATCTCGTTCGCTGTCTGATATGCCTATGTGAGCTGGAACTCAAAAGAAGTTCACAAAACCATCAGGAAAATCTGGAAGATAGTCCCTGCAAGCATTTTCGGGTGCATTTGCATGGGTTGTCAACTTCAAACTGCTCCTACAAGGCTAGATTTTAGGTTAACATTTTTTGTTGGGCTAAACTCTCCCATGTAAATCATTCCGACATCTATTTGGACTTTGTCAGTTCTCTATTTTTGTAGCACTTTTAACTATAAATGAGCTGACAAACTATTTCTTTTGTGATCTCTTTGCATCTTCTTGATGCTTTTTATGATATCCTACTTCATCAAAAAAAGATATTGACATATTCTTAACTGCATTTTTGTCTCAAAATTTGTTCCAACATAGTGAGAAATGATCGGTCGAGGTTCTTAGCGAGTAGTTGTTTCTATCAATGACATTTTTTCTTTTTGTAACATATCTGCATTGTGAAGGGGAGCCTCATTACAATGGTCAAAGTTGCTGCAACATGACCAGGAGGTGATACGTTCAAGCCACGGAAATAAACTCTTACAGAAATGCAAGGTAAGTTTGTGCACATCAAACCCTTTTATGGGTCTGGCCCTTTCCTCGATCTCATGCATAGTGAGAGCTTAGTGCATCATGTTGTGCTTCTCAACGTATGTGTGTTGTGTCTGCATAGCCAAAACCACGGTATTCAACAATCAACATTCTTAAGATTTCTAGTTTTGCATTTGCAGGAGTAATCGATTCTGTTTCATTTACTCCTTAATGTCATGTAACAAAGTTAGCTTTTCAGACGCCTTTGGGACAAACTCTTCGTCTTTAATGGCTCGAGGGACTTCAAGGACATCAACAACGTTGGGACGCTTACAATATTCAACCGTCTACTTTCATATAAAACTATGTTTCATTGGGACGTTTGTATGCTTATACTTTCGTACATGTTCTCTGATAGTTGTGTTCCTCTGTATATTGTTCTCAAATACCCCTTTGTTCCATCTGTCATGCTCCTCCCGTATTGAAATGGCATCACACGAACATCCCATTACTGGAAATATACCATTTGAATAAGTATGTTCCCAAAGAAGCCACTACACTGAATAAGTATTCTATTACTATTATTAGAGTATCTATCACTATTTATGCTACTCCGAAAGGTTTTTGGCCTACTCAGACGTGTCTAATGCAAGGTGATCCAGTCTTACCATACCTTTTTATTCTTGCTTCTCTTGTCGTTGAAACATCTAACATTCCTCTCAACCAAAATAGACCAGAAAATGCAGGAAGGTACAGCAATTGTGTAGTGCTCATTGCCACTTGGTGAAGCTGCTCGTACCAGCTGCTTAGTGCAAGTTTAATGCTTCCTGGCATGATCCATTGGACACCAAAAATAGCACGAAACATTGTCCAGAACTTTTTACTGAAGGTGCAGTGAAGCAGTGGATCATTTACTGATTCATTGGCACTATCACACAAAAAGCATCTGCTGTACAGAACAAGCTTCGGGAGTAGCTATCCAAGTGAAACATGTCTCCCTCGGGGATGCAGTGATCTTCCAAACTGTTCTCCATGGCAAGTCCTTTTGAATGCCTTTCTATTCCCCGAAAGATTATTATAGCATACTTTGACAATAAACTTGCCGTCTTTCTGAAATTTCCACCAGTGAGTCATCAACCTGATCATTGAGAGATAGCCTCCAATTTCAGCAGCAAGTCATTTACCTCATCATATTTTCACAAACAACTCCAAAGAGTGAAAAAACTCGGACGAAAAATGAGAGTTGCAGGACATAATTGAATATATTCATACTATATGGTTCATTGAGGGAAAGATAGTTCGAACTTGTCAAAAGATTGTTTCCATAACATTTTTAGTTCCAGGCAATTGTTATTGATTCCCAAAATGGTAGTACCTGAAGATAACTAAATAACACTCACAATGATATCCCTAGACTTTAAAAGGGTACACCTAAAGGAACTCACATTATTTATCTGATTTTCAAAAAATAGAAGAGTGGAAAAACAACTAAAATATCAAAAAAGTGATGTACCTCCTCAATAAGTATCTGAAAAGCTGAAGCAACACCCTGACTCCAATTGTTTCAGCTACTGCAAATGCATTGAATGCCGTCTCTTTTGCAGGGGTAAGAAGGAAATTGTATAATAGTGGCAGTAAAGGCGAATAAACCTAGCGAAAGAAATGTTCACTGTGGTTTTTCTTAGTGAAGCTCTGGTATCATATCAAGGACGGAAGGATTCTCCCTTAATATTTACCAATAACTCAGTTGTAGTTGCATCAAATGAGAAGTTCCTTTCGGCCATTTCCTTCATGAAAGTCGCAATTTCACTAATTCTGTTGCACCTGAGAAATCCTTTGAATTGTAAGTGACATTGTTTGGGAAGCAACCATTGTCTTCCATTTTTCTTAGAATATTTTTAGCATCATCAAACAACCCTTGGAGACAAAATCCATTTATCATTATAGTGTATGTTCTCACATCCGGAAGCAATCCAATGAAAGAAAGCTTCTCAAAAATAGCATGAGCTTCGTCGAGTTTACCATTTTTGCACAATCCATCAATGACAACATTGTAAAATGCAATATCAGTATATTCTCTCTTTCTTTTCAACTTATTAAAGAGTGACATAGCTTCTTCAACAAGTCCGTACTTAAAATAACCTTTGAGCAAAGTACTATGGGTGCATATATTAGGTATGAGGCCAGTAGATAGCATCTCGGCATAAATTTTTTCTGCATCACCAATTCTCCCAACTTCCAAAAGACCATGTAAGATAGTACTGTAGGTAACAATATCAAACTTTGATCCCTTTTGAGAAATTTCACAAAACAATTGCATGGCCTTGGTCAGTTCCTTTTCTTACAGTATCCGTTTATTAGTATTTTATAGCTAATAATGCTAGGCTCAATGCACTTATCTATAATGATATAAAAAATTCTCCTTGCTCCATCAAGTTGACCACACAAACAATATCCATCCATTATCGTGTTGTAGGTGATTATATCAGGCTCTACACCTTTTCTGACCATGTGTTTCATTAATTCCTCAGCATCTGCAACTTTCCCTTCTTTACATAGTCCATCTGTCACTATGCTGAAAGTGTGCACATTTGGACAAATATTAAGGTTCATGACCATCTCAGACAAAGACTTACACTTTTCCCATTCACCAAGCTTACACATACCATCAATTAATGAGTTATACGTAACTATATTTGGACGAATATCTTCATCTCATTCAGAAGGTTGATAGCAGCATCTAAGTTTCTATGTTTGCAAAGGGCATTTATGACGATGTTGTAGCTAAATATGTTGGGCTTAGTGTTCCCTTGCTCCATTAACCGGAGCAAAGTTGAAGTTTTTCGAGTATGACCCGTTTTGCTGAGCCCATTCATTATGGTTCCATATGTGATTTCATCAGGTTCACAAATATTCTCTTTCACCAATTTTTTGAACAATTCAAAAGCATCTTTAACCTTATTTTCAGCAAAAATTCCCCTTATTAGAGTGTTAAAGGTGACAACATTAAATGAAACACCATTCTTGAGGTAAATGGGTAACACCGAAAATGCACAATCAACGCGATGGATCAAGCAATAGCTGTTAATCATGATATTCAAGATGACTCCATTAATTGGGATACCCAATTTCTGCATTTATCGAAAAAGAGAAATAACAGCAGAATAATGCTTTCTACTTATCATATTCTTAAATAATTTACACAAGTCGACAACAGAAGGAAGGAAGAGGCTTCATTGTAACCATGTTCTTAAACAAAATCACAGCATCATCTAAACATTTTACAATCTCAAAATTGATGGATACCATTGCAACTGTATTACTATTAGTATGGGATGAAGAATAAGGTCTAACAATTGAAGCAGAAAGGGAAGTAGTATAGTAAGAGAGAAACGGAATACCATTGCAGAAGTAACTCATACCAATTCTCTTCATCAATTGCTTTTCTATCTGTGCCCTAATTTTGCACAATTTTTGTTTGTTAAGGTTGGAATGAGCTAGGACACCTTTATAGTAGCTCTTATGGCAATTGGGTGGATTGGATCAAATGTGGGCGAATCATAATGAGTTAAAAGATAATAATTAGGTCAAAATCCAATTCAATTCAAATATGTTTGGATCATAGTTAGATAATGGGGTTATATAACGGGTCAAGATCCAAATCTAACTCAATTTTTATTAAGCTTAATTGTTTTATTTATTCTTTAAATTAATTTAGAATCTAATAAAATTATTTTTTTCTTTATTATGGTTATATATAACCTATCAATTTTTTAAAAAAAATTAAAAATATTTTGACAAGATTTCTCATGAGTCAAGTTGAGTTACATATCAACCCAATTTTTAATAGGTTGAAATGGGTTGGGTTAGAATGAGCTGAGCTAATGATGAGTGGTTGGGCGGGTTGGGTTTAATTATGCCACCCCTAACTGAGTTTGTCAGTTGGATCTTTGGGTGGCAATTTCAGTCAATATAAGGTGAATGGAGTCTATTTAATCCATATTTGTTTAAATGGATCATTCATATTTTTTAAATGGATAAATATGGATTGATCTATTTTAAGAATTCATACAAATATGAACAAAATGGATAAAATATAGAAATTCATATAGATCCATAGATCATCCACTCATAACAAAAATCTTGATTGTACTAAAAAATTTATTTATTTATTTTAAAAAAAGAACATTAGGGGGAGTAGGATGGAGGTAGGGGTGAAAATATTTTTGTTTGAAGTTTTTTATTATTTTTTTAAAAAAAACATTGTGGGTAGAGGGGTTTGGGGGGGTGGGGGATAAGTTTTTTTTTTTTTAAATAATATTTTTCTTTTTAAAAAATTTGAGGATGGAGTGAGGGTAGGGGGTCTGGGTGGAGGTGAGGCGGGGGTCGCAAAAAAATCAATTTATTTTTTGATCATTTTTTTAAATTAAAATTAGGGATGGTGGAGGTGTGGGTGGGGGTCGGGTGGGAGTGGGTGGGGATGGGGTATGGAGGTAGAAAAAAAAATTCTATTTTGTACGAAAAATTATTTTTTTTAAAAATAATTATTTCGGAGTAGGATGGGGTGGGAAGGATTGAATATTAACAATTTAGCTTTGATTTAATATTTTTTTATTTTAAAAAATTAAAGTGGATTAGAATCATTTTCTCCTTCCTTGGCCGGTGAGGTTGCAGCGAAGTAGTGAATTAATGTTTGTTCAAAGCATCTTGAACAGTTGTTTCAACTCTTACTAAAGTCTTTTGGAGTAAATATCTTAAAAGGTTACTCAACTTTTAAGAATTATGTTGTAAAGTCATTCAACTTTATTTTGTATCAATAAAATCACTCAACTTTGATTATTTCTTTTATAAAATCACTTGATCAAATTTACCATAAAAAACATTTTAACATGATAAAATAAATTAATTGCTCTCCCACAAATCTCAATCTTTTATATATTTTTCTTCTTTTCTGCAATAATTACAAAAAAAATTACAATCACGGATCAATGAATCAAGTGTAAGATATGAATTTTTTAAAATTTTATTGGTGAAATTATTTTTTAACATAATACGAACAAAATAAAATGGGAAGAGAAGAAAGTCGATACCTCATCACGGTAAGTTTTCATAAGTTCCCTCGAAAGGGTTTGATAGACGACTAGCAATGAGATTTGATTGATATATTAATTCAATTAATTAAATCTCATTAATTAAATGATTCATCCGTCTCTAATAAAAATCTACAACCAAAACACACCAAAAGAGATTCTACTCGCTTCACAAATTTACGAAAAAGTTCAAAATTCATGTCAGTTATATTTAACTTTTTTATGACTTTTAAAATATTTTAAGAAGTTTTTGGTAAATACATTGAAAAAAATAATGATTTTATCATGTAAGATTATTTTTTATGGTAAGTATGATTAAGTGATTTTATAAAAGAAATAGTCAAAGTTGAGTGATTTTATTGATATAAAACAAAGTTGAATGACTTTACAACATAATTTCTTAAAGTTGAATGACCTTTTGAGATATTTACTCAGTCTTTTGCTTAGGAGTTCTTCAAGTTTTTACTCTTTTTCTTCAACAAAGTAGATTCTGTAATCAAGAGTTCAAATTGACAGTGTCACATAAAATTTTTTACACTAATTCGGGAATAAAAATGGATTAAAACAATATATTTATTATGATTGAAAATGATTGTATGGGGGTCGGGGGATAATGGGATCTTTACAAACTTTAGATATCTACTTCAGAATAATGTGTAAATTAAAGGGAGAATTTTATGTGTTTTCTCTTGTTATTGTTGTACTACTCCCTCCATCTAGGTTTACTTGTTCACGTTTAATTATATCACTCCTAAGTCCTAAGTATTATACATCATCCAAATATTAGAAAACGAATAATACTTAATAATAAGCATAAAATAATATTGAGAATTTTCATTTGTTAAAATAAGTGCAACAAAAGAAAATGTCAATTTATTTAGAATGTGTTTCATTTTCTACTATATATTTGGAAATCATTTACACTCTCGAATTTTCCGTTAAAAATCAAACTCCCACCTCACTTTTGAAAAATAATCATCCCCCCTCCTCCTTCTTTTTTTTTTCTTTTTCTAAATGACTTTTTAAAATGTCTATTCTACCTTTACATTATTAACCTTTATCTTCTTTTTTTATACTTCTGTTAAAATCATAATAATTTTATTTTTTAATCTACAATGAATTTTATATTTTCATAATATTAATATTGTCCTAAAAAATATTGATTAAGTATATAATTTAATGTCGTTCTATAATGAAACAAATGAACATAATAAAAAATTAATACCAGTAATTTTAATGAAATTTATAGTGTGATAATCTTATAAATATATTTTGATGCAAGTTATAAAATAAAGATATATTTCATAACAATTTATAAAAAGATTATCTATCAATATAAATGTAAATAAATTTTAAATTATAATTTTAAAAAATTATTAATGACAGTTAAAATTCATTTATCTACAAAGATAATAGAGAATAAGAGATAGACATAATTACATAAACGTAACCTTTTAACTTGACTTCAATTGTCATCTACGCTTTCCAATTTTGAGTGTGCACAAGTAGACACTTAAATTTATATAAAGTTGAACAAGTAGACATAATACTATATTATGTGTAAATAGTGACTCATATAATTAGAATGTAGTTGAATGGAAGTTGCAAGACATTCCAAAAGGTTTAACACATCAAATCAAAATAAAGATTACTTTTTAAAAATAAAAAAAATTTTAAAATCATATCTTATTATGGTTCGACATTTCATTTACCCTTCTTTTCCAATTCTACTCATGAATTCTCCATAATAATAATTCATAAATCTAGATCGATTAATTATTCTCGAATAACACCTGCATAAAGATTATTCGATGTATCGAAACCCAGGGTAGTAAAACCTCCTCTTGGCGAAAAGTCAAGAAATCCACAACTGACAAGTTTTGTGTGGGGAATAATTTTATATTCATAACAAAAGTAGTAAATGTAAAATTAGGAAACAAAAAAAGTATCCATAGGTTGAAGATATGCCATGAGACTTGGAAGTGACTTTTTTTATGTAAAATTCAAACTATGATAAAAGAAAATAAAATAAAATACAATCTTCACATAATTAATGAACAAAAAGTGGAATTAAAAGAGGAGCTAAGAAAAAAAAGAGTACAATTGTATACCATCTTTCACCAAATTTATCTTCCCTCAGACTTAACCAATTGTGAGAAAACTTTACTCATGGAAACTCCAGATAGATCATCTAGATTCGACGTTTCGAATTGCATAGCTGAAGTAGTGGCATCGACGTGACTGAAATCGTTTACTTGAGGAGAGAGTTCTCCGATGAGATTGCTACTGTTCTCATCAGGATCGACTTGAATAACTGCCTCTTGTAGTTGAAGTGCATACTCGAGGTTCCACAGCACGTCTCCCATTGAAGGCCTGTCCACGCCAAAATCAGCCAAGCATTTCTCTGCTGTTTCTCCGAACTTCCTAAGGGAATCCGGTCTTATCTTTCCAGCAAGATTGGGATCTATGATTTGCTCTAGTTGTCCCTTTTTCTGCCATTTCATCGCCCATTCGGCTAAATTAACCATTTCCCTCGGAAGAGATGGATCGATTACAGGCCTAGCACAAAGAACTTCAAACAGAACAACACCAAAAGAGTAAACATCACTTTTTTCGGTCAATTGCTGCCTCCTGAAATATTCAGGATCTAGGTATCCGAAGCTCCCTTTCACTGCCGTGCTAACATGAGTTTGATCAAGCTCAGGTCCTGCCTTAGAAAGTCCGAAATCAGCTACTTTTGCCATCATATTCTCATCAAGCAATATGTTTGCTGACTTGACATCACGATGTATAACTGCTTTGGCGTAGCTAGTATGAAGGTAGTGTAGACCTCTGGCTGCCCCAATGCATATCTCCAGCCTCTGTTTCCAGCTCATACTAGGCATATCCGAACCATACAGATGGCTCTTGAGGGTTCCATTCTCCATGTACTCGTACACGAGAATCATCTCATTCTTTTCATCACAGTATCCAATCAATGAAACAAGATGACGATGACGGAACTGAGAGAGCATCTCTATTTCAGTTTGGAACTCTCTAAGACCTTGTTGGGAGCTAGGATTACCCCTCTTAATAGCTACGTTCATGCCATCATTTAAAACTCCCTTGAATACCTTACCAAAGCCACCTATCCCAATGACCAAACTCTCATCAAACTTTTTGGTTGCTGCTAGCATGGCTGCAAAAGGAATGCGATAACTCAAGTTAGAAGCAGCACTTAAGGTCGTCCCGTTAGAGTATTTGCTTCCCATAGTATGAGACAAGCCACCACCACCAATAGACAAAGGAATCCATGTTTTCGACAGGCCGAGTTGTTCCTGCTTTTTCCTTCTGCGCATACAAAACAGAAAACCAACCATGAGCAACACAAGTGTCACGCCTACAATCGCGCCCACGATGACTCCGATATTCTTTTTCGAGCCCGAGCTCGAGGAAGGAGTAACAGAGGAAACATCAGCAAGGCTGCCTTGAGAGTTATTCAACTTCAGCAGCTCCACTCCATTTAGAAAGGCATCTGGAAAAGCACTCTTTGAAGATGGGCCAATACTAATGCTAATGTTGTTGCTATTAGCTTGTGGTGTCACAAAATCCATGTAATACGCGGTAGCCAATCTGCTCTGAACTTTAGAACTCAGATCAAAATCAGAAGCTATATTCGACGAATCAACATAGATATTAAACAACAGCTGATTAGCAGCTGAACTCACAATATCACACAAATGTAATCGAATGAAATACTGGAAACCAACATCCACATTGAACACCCACGTCACATTAAAATTAGCACTAGCATCATTACCAGCAGCATCCACATTCATCTTAGTACAAGTACCATAAACACTCTGTGGTGCTATATCCGATGTTGCTCCACCCGGTAAATACTTTACAGATCCAATCTTCGACAAGGACTTTGCAAAATCCGGCTGTGTCAAGTAACCCCGATCAGGAACCCAACTCCTCCATAACGTATCATTTTCAAACGATACAGCTGGTCCACCCATGTTTACTCTAGCAACTGTTTCAAGTGCTTGTGCATACATACCACTAAACACCCCAGATGGACCAAACGTCGAAGCATCATTAGTTATAAGACTATCAGGTACAGAGACAACTTCCAAAGCATTTATATAAGCAAATGAATGACTCAATGGAGTAAAAGTGATAACAAGATCACCCGTCGTCACATTAACAGAAAACTCCTTAACAGACACATCTTTTTTAGGACTAAAGTTGCCAAGGAGAACATTCTGCTGAGTTGAAACAGAGAAAGTTGCTAAACTCATATCATAAGATTGATACACAAATGGCGAAAAATGAAGACGGATCCAATGCCTTCCAACTTTAGTAATAGGGAATTTATAACTAGATTTTTGAGTAAAAACTCTAGCTGTTTGATAAATGGGTGAATCATTAGACTTTGTATTAACAGCTAATATATCTTGAGAAACTGACAGAAACTTTGAAGCAGATTTATCAGACACAAAAACCCTATTACCAAAATTAGTATCATTTGAAGATCCACAGCCTATTAAGTAATTATCTGCAGGATCAAATCCAGAACAAACAGAGAAAAACCCCAACAACAATATAAACAAGAAACTATGTAATGACAACATTTCAAAACCCCAAGAATCCTATTTCTAACTATAACTACAGCAGAAGAAAAAAAGATTGAACCTTTTTGATTAATTGTGCTCCAAGAATGAGATTGCCCAGATTTGGAATGAGTGAATAGAAGCCAAATCACAAGTTTTTTTTTTTTTTAAAGAATATCTTTTTAGAAAGAAAAAAAACAAAGAAAGAAAGAGAAGCAGAGGATGTTTCTTTGCATTAACAGGACAAATCTAGCAAAGTACAGGCCAACTCAGAGCATAACAGCTGGTGGAATAATAAAAACAACTATTTTTCATTTGTTTTTCCATCAAAGTATTTGACTTCACATGAAATTTTAAAATGATTTTAAAAAAAAAATTTATGATCTAAAATAAATTATAGATATTTATGTGTTTATAAATCATCACAAAAATATATATTTTATAATCAAACAAAACGTACTATAAAGCCCGCAAGTACATGGCTGAGTGGTTAAAAGGCAGATTCAGTGACATCGTTACATGGAGTTTGCCTAATATAATTTATATTTCTAGTGTGATTTGCGAGCTATAACACAGTAGGCAGATTAACAAAGTGTTCACTCAAAAGGACAAAGATTGAAATAAATTTCCCTGAAGTTCCAAAAATTAAAGTACTATGAATAAAAATTTTCTCAGGTCAAAATAAATAATTAGTATTTTAAAACATTAATCAAAATTTGTTTAATTCGACACAGAACAAGTAAAAATTGAAGACTGGAAAATGTTTTTAGGGGAATTCTTATAGACCTTTTTCACTCAATTATTTGAAATCAGCGGCGGAGCAACCGGGGTCAATTGAGTTGTCATTAATTCAAAGAAAAATAATTACGTTACATATATAAATATCAAAAATGTATTTAATTCATTAGAGTTAAAAAGGTGAAAATATATATAAACTATTACTTTTTCATAAATTTTATACCGCAATTATTCATCATTTCATTCACCTATCTAAGCTATCACTTTTTTTTTAATAAAACATATCTCGATGTTGAGTAGCGCCTACACGCGCCTACTGTCGAATGACAATAATATTTTGTTAACTCAATATTAAGGTATGTTTTAATACATATGGAGTGGTAATTTAAATAGGTTTAAAAAAACAATAAATACTTATGATATAAAACTCACACAAAAATAATAATTTAAATGTAATTTTAACCATTTAATTCTTCAATTTAAAAATGGCAATCTCTTTCATTTAGTAACTATAAAAACTGTCATTTTCACACCAACAAATCCTACTTGAGTTGAAGAAAATCTTAGATTTTCTCTTCATCTAGAAACTTGACAATTTAGCTTCACCCAACCCCAAGTTTTTCCCATTTTAAGATTTGTCCAGTTGCATTAAATATCTAATTTGCCTCACTACTAAAAAAAATAATATTAAGCAAGGGGCATTAGCTGTCTTTTTCGCCTTGCCTCCTATTGAGAAGAAAGAGTCAGTTATCAATTTTTGCTTTATTTGAAGATCGACTGCACATGAATAGGGTCTTCCTTAGGTCTTCGAAAAGGGCATATCCTTTTCATATCTCACAGATTCATATTTTTCGACTGCATACCTGTCAACAGTAGGAGATCATGTTTCGAGAGCTTGTAGTCGTTGATCTGGAAGATCACTAAGGTGGAATTGATGCCACAGATGCAGAGCATCAGAACTGATATTTTTTCATTGAAATTTTCAACAAAAAAAGTTGAGTAATTATTTTCAAATATATTTAGTTCAAGACAATGAGAAAAGAAAAAATAGTACTCGATCCCTCCGTCCATCTTTACTTGTTCACTAT
>JAGDQO010000833.1:0-166440 GCA_018342035.1 Solanum appendiculatum
GTCTTAGAATGGAAATGCGGAAATTCTAAGCCTAAGGGTCAATTTGTTTCTAGTCTAAAAGCTAGAAAAATGATTTCTAAGGGTTGAATATATCATCTTGTTCAGGTTAGGGATACGAAATTTGAAACCCCTACTCTTAGGTCAGTTCTCTTTGTAAATGAGTTTTTAGAAGTATTTCCCATTGATCTACCTGGTGTTCCTCTAGAAAGGAAAATAGACTTCGGTATTGACCTTCTCCTAGATACATAACCTATCTCTATTCCTCCTTACCGAATGGCTCTGACGGAACTTAAGGAATTGAAGGAACAATTGAAAAACTTGTTGGATAAGGGTTTCATCTGATCGAGTATCTCTCCATAGGGTGCTCCAATTTTGTTCGTCCGTAAGAAGGATGGTTCACTTCGCATGTATATTGATCACTGGCAATTGAACAAGGTTACTTCTATCTCGAGAATGGATAATTTATTTGATAAACTCCAAGGAACGAGCTACTTCTCTAAGATTGACCTTTGATCGGGTTATTACCAGTTGAAGGTAAAGGATAGTGACATTCCGAAGATGACTTTTCAAACTCAGTATGGTCATTTTGAGTTCTTGATAATGTCGTTTGGTTTGACTAATGCCCTAACGACTTTCATGAATTTGATGAATAGGGTCTTCAAGCAATATCTTGATATGTTTGTGATTGTTGTTGCGGCCCAAACACACACACAAGTGTACATGGTCGTACAAATAATAAAGTAGCTCTTTTAAGAATCGGATGTTGTACCCTTAGAGACTTAAAATTATGATGTCTTTAATTTTCTCCAATTACTTTCATTTAAGCAAGTGTCTTCCGGAATGGTGATGTATTATTCTAAATTATTAAATATCTAACTAAGAAAACAAATTACTACGACTCAATTTAAATTTGGATTTCGAACAATGACTTGGGAAATTCCAAGGCTGCAGCCTACCTACGGATTCATATATTTTATCTTCTTTGAATGGACATCAATCGGTTATCGAATCAATGATTACAGGGTTAAATGTATGATCATGGTCTCCCGACCTCTAATCACCTATAGTAATTGGTAGCCTAACTACATCATTGAGCAGGGATAGACTGAACCAAATACCGGGCATTACGTTTTCATCCTGTCTATTAACCAAGCAAGGTCTCTAGGTACATCCCTATCCTAGATATAAATCAACCCTAATTCTAGAGAAGATCATGCTCCTTTTGTTCCACGTTCTATCCTCTTATTCCTCTCCCTAGTTTAATTTAGACAATGTATTTATTTCAATGGTGGCCAGTCAACGAATTACTAAAGCAAGAACAAAATAAAGATTCAAATGATAACAAGATTTCAATCCATTAACATCAATAAAATACAATCATCCTGCAGCCGCAGCCCTAGAACTAGGGAATTTAGCTACTCATGCTACGATTCTCAATCATAAAATATTTAGTAAACATAAGAGAAATCGAATTAAAGAAAGTTTAGGAATAAGCCCTAAGAACTGGTGAAATAGCTCCCAAGTCGTCGTTTCTCCAAAACAGAAAAAGAATAATCATAAAATAACAAAATTTGACCCTATTTATAATTAGGAAAAGTCAGCTAAAAGTTTGAACATAGGTGCACGACGCGGAGGCGCTTGTCCATTTCAGCTTCAGTGCAATGTTTCCTCTCTGCGACGCGGAGAAGATACGTACTCCTCTATCTCAACTTAATCAATCGTTCGAATAATTAATTCCCTCTCCACGTCAGAGCTGGGTTCCTTTTCTATTTTTACTTTCTAGTGCTATCTTTACATTCCATCTGTGTGCTCTTACGCTTGGACCCGCTCTTGCTTTACGTGCTGCCGCTTGTAAGCCATTTTTCCTCATTTTTCATCACCTGCACATCCTAATCATCTTGGTTAGTTCAAACGAATTAACACGACTTGATACCAACAAAGCGTGGATATTATTTAGTTCCTGAGCATACAAATACGCCTAAGATCACCACCCCACACTTAAAGCTTTGTTCGTCCTCAAACACTTTACTATTTTAAACTTGGACCTAGACTCACTACCTAATATTTGTGCTTCTGCTACTTACTTTTCAGGATCCTTTGTCATGCGAAAACACGCATGTTCCAATTCATACTTGGACTTGGCCATTATATAGACACCACATGACTTCAAGATTTGACTCAACAACTTTTAGCAACTAAAACATTGTACCTCCATGCTGTCTCTCAGATGTTACCTATTTTTCATCAAACAAGTGCTCCTCACACTAGGAAAGTAGTCCACCAAATCACTCAAACACAAGAATTTAATATCACATATGGACTTATCATGAAGAATCATTTCTCACGCTCACAAAGAAAATCCACATGTATGCTCAAAGAACCATAGGCTTGCCCATTATGTACATCTCTACTAATTAAGCATGCTTTGCAAAGGATCAAGTAGGACTTTCACGGGTTGTAATGTAGGCTAGGGGACATGTAGGAAAATAGTATAGTAGTGACTCACACTTCCCTAAGCACTCTGCAATTCTAGCTTTCATCAATCATTATTTTCTTCTCATTATTTTCAGCCCTCTCTTCAACAATTCTTTCACTAGTAATTCTCATCATCTCAAGAATTCTTACTTTGCAATTTTAACTAATAATTTACTTATTTTTCACATTCTTTCGAAGAGGGATTTTTCATCACCTTGCACTCTTGTTGGTTAAATTGTCCACTTCCATCGTCTTTTGACTACTAAGCATACCGATTCCACTTAGTCCATGCTATAGTGCTTAGGCAAGCAGGGTGCAAACAACTTAGGGTTTCAATAAAAAGATGTTTAGTTACAGATGCGGCTTCCAATAAAAAGGCTAAAGGCTCAAAAGGGCTACTAGTGCTAATGTATCTGATAAGGCTGTAATTTCTGAACATATAAAAAAAGGCCTATTATCATTTCCTAAACAAAGCAACACTTTGATTTTGCTTCAATAACATGCAGGGCAAGTTCTAGTATGAGAAACAATACATGGAATGCAAAAAATATCTCGCCCCACGTAGCACAAGTTCAATTCAAATAGGCTTTACCATCGAGCACCGCACACAGTTCAAGTCAAAGTCAAAATTAAGAGTAAGTTGCACATTTAGAATCAAATACAAGAATTCATAGGCATCTATATATTTTTGTTCACATTCTTTCATACAAAATTTCCCTTTCAGATCTATAGCTTCAGCACAAACACGACCCTACGACTCCATGACAAAAATTACTCTAAAGACAGTCGTCATCCATCTATCATAGGGCAATACGACTCAACTATGATGACTGACTCAAACCTAAAACGAAAAATCTTTTTGTGTTTTGTACAATTCAACGGGACTATCCTTGGCCAAAGAACCGAAAACAACCCACCAAGGAACCCAAAATAAAAAAATAACCTAAAGCAAACAAAGTACTAGAGTTCATACTACTATATACATCAGAGAGATCAGAGAGATTTTACACCCCACCCCACACTTAGAATTAAGCACTGTCCCCATTGCTTCAAAACATCAAAATAATGCAAACAGAGGTAAGGTGAATCACTCCCTGATCAATCCTCCATGGTTTCACCACCCTCGACCTCCTCAACAGTGTGCAAGGAGTCAACATCCTCCGTATTGGAGTCGGTATCAACATCAGAGCCGGTAAGCAACCTGTCTTCAACTGTGGGCACATCATCCTGCACGGGCTCACAGAAAACAGGTCATATGCCCAGTAGCGCTTTGGCGTGCTCATTAAGAGGATACTTTGCCTCCACCTCGTCAATCTATGCTACAGTAGAAGCCCGACATCCATTCATATGCCGCAACATCTCTAGCCCATACATGCGGGCCATGATCAACTCATCTCGTCGGTGCCTCTCCGACATGGTAAGAGTAGCGCCAAATTCATTATCGGGCCCTTTTGTCCTTGTCACGTCCACTGGATCCAGAAATAATGGTGCCACGTAATCCAAACTTTCCTCAGAAACACCTGAAGAATGACACAAAGGAGTGACAAGACCCCCAAAGGCATACATGCGCCCTTTGTGCACCCGGGCCTTTCTCATAGCGGACTTCAAGACTGTGCCAATATTTATTTCAGTATTTGTCATCAGCGCATATAACAAGCACACTCTATCCCGTGTGATGTCTGAGTAGTGCAGCCCAGGAATCAAACAGTTCATCACAATTTTCAACCACACTCGGGCCTCCCTAATCATATGCGCATATGGCAAGGACTGATGAAACCTCTTAGTACTGTGTTTAGTCCACCTTTCCATAGATTGGGGTCCACAAAGAGTGTGTCGGACAGCTCAATATAGAGGCCAAAAGTTCAATCCCGCGAGGACAAAGGGATCAAGACCAGATGCAGTACCCAATAGCTCATTCAGTGCTGCCGGAGTGAGAGGTACATCAACTCCTCGTACCTTCACAAACTGTGACCTTGACTCAGGTGCATAGTTGGCATAAAACTCACGAACCACATGCAAGTTGCACTCCTGAGGCTCGGTAAAGATAAACTCCATGTGGAGTTCCTAAAGACGCCTCATAATCCAGGGAAAGTCTCTAGCTAAACTGTCCCTGTCAATGCACACAACGGAAAAATAGTGTGCTTCCGTGTGCTTCTTCCACCAAATCTTGCCCTCTTTGGCCATTGCTCTTAGCCCAAATCGACGCTTTTGCCCACGCGGGACAGCCGGTGCGGAAGGCACATTTTTTCCACTACGAACTCGCTTCCTCTGGCTAGAGGAAGCCACTAGCCAGAGGAAGCCACTTCTTTCCCGGGGCGCTGAGTACTAGACATAGGGACCTGCACACACAAACACCACACACGTTTAATCAGCCCCAACACTCATTAAAACAAAATAATCATTAGTGGTAACGGACCAGCCCACACTTGTTCGTGTGCATTACCCACAATAAACCATTAGGTACTCATCCTTCCATAACGCTATTTATGCCACACAAGAGTGTACTCAACCTATCAGTCACTTAATAGAGCATTCCTCGTACAACCCCACTATGCATAACAGAACTTCGCAACCCCCAACTCTTTACCCACATGTGCATTCGCAGAGATAACAAACTTCACCATATGACAAAAGACTCATACAATAAAAATCCCACACTTGTATAATTAGCCAACAACAACCGTGGTGCACACAGTCTCATTCGACATAATGTTCCTACTCAAGAATTCGAAACACCCACAAAGATAATCACACACAAGTGTACTCCAAGTAAACACACAATTTCCAAAACTACCACAAGCCACCTACTACACCAGCTATTCACAAATCAAAAGAATATCTATAGAGAGAACATAGATGTGACGCACAGGATGAGGAGAATTGAAGAAGAAAGATGCCAAATTCGACTCCGCATTATGGATTGAGCATGAAAAAATTGCAAGGGGAGAAGAATGGGGTGAAATCGGGGGTTAGGGGAGAAGATTGGCGGAATTAGAATTAATTTAAGGGTAAAAGGGGGATTGGGTCGGGTAATTTAGAAAGCAGTAGGGTAAAACCCAACTTTTAAATGAAAATTAAACTTCACTTACCTCCTCCGTGACGCGGTTCCAGTACGGAGTCTTCTGTTTTGCACAAAATTTTTTTAATTCCAATGACATCCAAAATCAGGCCCCTTTCCGCTACGCGACCTTGTTACAATTCTCCTTTGTTTTTGTCGAGAATATCAACTCTCGTCAAAATCAAATTACTCACCTGTCTCCGCAACGCGTGCACAATACGGACTCTTTTGTTAACATTGGGAAATAAATTCCCATTGAATTCTCATTTTTGTGGCCTGCTCCGTGACGCGGCCCCATTACGGAGGCCTGTTCCCTGCACATTTCATCAACAACCCCCATTTACACAATCTTGATGGGTTGCCTCCCATCCAACGCCTTTTTTTTTGTCGTGGCACGACTCATCTTTTTGGGTTTTCTCTTTGTCATAACTATTACAATAAATAAAGAACTAGGTTCTAAGAAATGAAACAAAAATCCTATCTAATACATGTGGGCACAGGTTGCCTCCCGTGTAGCGCCTGGTTTACCGTCACGGCCCGACCTAGCTCATGACTCAGTCGTCATTCAACTCGAACGTCTCTTGCTCCCGATCCACATCATTTTTGAAGTAGTGCTTAACTCGCTACCCATTCACAAGAAATGTGGAGCTCTTGTCTTTATTCCTTAGCTCTACAGCATCATGTTGAGTCATTCTTACCACTTCAAATGGTCCGCTCCACTTTGAGCGAAGTTTGTCTAGGAATAACTTCAATCTCATGTTAAATAACAATACTAACTGGCCCGGCTCAAAAGTACGTTGTACAATATACTTATCATGCCACTTTTTCGTCTTTTCTTTGTACAACTTGGAATTTTCATATGCATGTAGCCTGAATTCCTCAAGCTCATGCAGTCGATCCATTTTTCTCTTTCCCGCCTACTCAGAATCCAGATTCAATTTCTTGATAGCCTAATAGGCTTGGTGTTCCAATTCTGCAAGAAGATGGCACGCTTTGCCATACACCATTCGATAGGGAGAAGTCCCTATTGGTGTCTTGTATGCTGTTCTGTATGCCCACAATGCATCATCTAACTTGTTGGCCCAATCCTTTTGTTGTGCATTCATGGTCTTTTGTAAGATCTGCTTGACCTCTCGATTTGACACCTCCACCTGACCGTTAGTCTGAGGATGATAAGTTGTCGCTACCTTATGGCGTACCCCATACTTTGCTAAGAAATTTCGTACTAAATAGTTTATAAAGTGCTTCCCACCATCGCTTATTATATCTCTAGGAGTTCCAAATCGGGTGAAGATGTGTTTTTTTACGAACTTCACCACAACTTTTGCATCATTGGTGGGTAAGGCAACTACCTCCACCCACTTGGACACATAGTCTACAGCTACTAAGATGTATTGGTTTCCTCTGGATGCCGGAAAAGGGCCCATAAAGTCAATGCCCCATACATCGAAGATCTCCACCTCCAGAATGTTGTTCAAAAGCAACTCATGCCTTCTAGAAATAGTTCTTGTCCTTTGACACTAATCACATCCCTTCACAAATAGTGCAGCATCTTTAAATAAAGTTGGCCAAAAGAAACCAGACTGTAATACCTTATGTGTCGTACACTCTCCTCCATGGTGCCCTCCATATGGTGACGAGTGACAGCTTTCCAACACTTGCCTTGCTTCACTTTCTTCTACACATCTTCACACCACTTGATCCGGTCCTTGTTTGAATAAAAACGATTCATCCAGATGTAAAATCTTGCATCATGGCTCAGCTTTCGCTTTTGATTTGTGGATGCACCTGATGGAAACAAACCGCTTACCAGAAAATTCACAATATCTGCATACCATGGCAATTGAGCAATGTATAAGGCTAACAATTGCTCATCAGGAAACTCTTCATGGATTTGCCTTCCTCTATTCACATGCGATGAATCCTCCAATTTTGACAAGTGATCATCGATTTGATTTTCAGTGCCCTTCTTATCCTTGATCTCCAAGTCAAATTCCTGAAGTAGCAGGACCCATCTAATCAACCTTGGTTTGGCGTCTTTCTTGTTGAAAAAAAATACATGATTGCAGCATGGCCAGTATATACAATTACTTTGGTACCTACCAGATAAGATCGAAACTTGTCAAAACCAAACAGCAGTGCCAACATCTCTTTCTCTGTGATTGTGTAATTGGATTGAGCAGCATCCAAAGTCTTGCTGACACAGTAAATAGAATGGAATACCTTCTCCTTTCTTTGACCCAACACTACTCCAACCTCTATGTCACTAGCATCACATATAAGCTCAAAAGGTAGCTCCCACGTAGGAGCAACCATAATAGGTGCTTCTATCAACTTCTTTTTCAACACATCAAAAGCCTTCAAACAGCTCTCATCAAAAACAAATTTCACCTCCTTCTCTAATAAACTGGACATAGGTCTCGCAATCTTAGAGAAATCCTTGATGAATCTTCTATAAAACCCAGCATGCCCAAGAAAACCTCTAACTCCTTTCACTGAGATCGGAGGTGGTAACTTTTCAATTACCTCTATTTTGGCTCTATCAACTTCCAAACCTCTTCTTGAGACTTTGTGCCCCAGCACAATGCCTTCCCGAACTAAGAAATGACACTTCTCCTAGTTTAACACCAGATTTGTCTCCTCACACCGAGCAAGGACCTTATCAAGATTATCTAAACACATCTCAAAAGATTCACCGAATACAGAGAAGTCATCCATGAACGCCTCCACAAAATCCTCCACCATATCGTGAAAGATTGCCATCATGCATCTCTGAAATGTGGCTGGTGCATTACACAATCCAAAGGGCATACGTGCCATAAGGACAAGTGAATGTTGTCTTCTCCTGGTCCTCTGGTGCGATTACAATTTGGTTATAACCTGAGTAGCCATCCGAAAAACAATAATACTCCTGCCCGGCAAGCCTATCAAGCATCAGATCAATAAAGGGGACTGGGTAATGATCTTTTCTGGCAGCCTCATTCAGCTTGCGATAATCCATGCAAATACGCCATCCAGTAACCGTCCTTGTGGGAATCAGCTCGTTCTTCTCATTAGTTACCATAGTCATGCCCCCTTTCTTGGGCACACACTGCACTGGGCTTACCCACTTGCTGACTGATATTGGGTACACTATCCCTGCATCGAGCCACTTGATTACTTCTTTTCTCACCACGTCCTTCATTACTGGGTTCAGTCGGCACTGATGTTGTGCACTAGACTTGTGGCCTTCCTCTATGTATATCTTGTGCATGCACAATGCCGGACTGATCCCCTGAATGTCAGACATCTGCCAACCAATTGCTGCCTTCCTTCTCCTCAGAACTTACAATGCTGCTTCAACCTGCAATTCAGACAAATCTTCAGAAAGAATTACATGTAAAGTTTCAACATCCCCCAAAAATGCATACCTCTTATGAGATGGTAATGCCTTCAATGGTGGGCCTAATACCCTATTTAAAGGCTCCCTGTTATCTCTTGAAATGCCCAAGCTGGACACCTCTAAAAACTGCACCATTTCCTGTGCTTCAGCATCACCATAGATATCATGGCCCATCAACACTCGCTCCAAAGGGTCTCTAGGTGCAATGTGATGAGCTTCTGCAGCCTCATCTATTACTGTTATGGGTGATAACTCTTCGTAAACGGCCGGCAATTTGAACGCTTTATACACATCGAACAACTCAACTTTGTCTTGAGCCCTCATAGTCAATTGACCAGCTGCTACATCGATCATGGCACTCCCTGTGGCCGAAAATGGTCTCCTAAAAATGAAAGGTACCTTAGGATCCAGCTCAAAATTCAGCACTACAAAATCAACAGGGAATATCAATTATCCAACTTGGACCAAGACATCCTCCACAACACCTTCCAGCCTAGCTACTAATTGGTCTGCCAACTGTAAGATTATAGTGGTGGGTTTAGGACTACCCAACCCTAATTTCTTGTACAGGGATGTTGGCATTAAATTTATGTTGGCTCCTAGATCACACAGTCCACGGGCATGAACGCTTTGCCCTATTGTGATCTGAACAGTAAAACTGCCAGGGTCCTTAAGTTTGACGGGCAATTTATTTTGGATCCTGGAGCTGCACTCTTAAGTAAGTGCCACTGTTTCATACTCTGTTAATCTCCTCTTTTTTGCTACAATCTCCTTCACATTTTTGGCATACCTTGGTATCCCCTGCAAAACATCAACAAGAGGCAGATTAATGTGAACTTGTTTTAAAAGAGAAAGAAACTTACCGAATCATTCATCCTCATTCTGCTTTTTAAATTTTTGAGGGAATGGTGGAGGTGGTTCCACTATTGGTTGCCCGACTTCCTCATGTAGACCATGTTCACCCACATTGGTCTTCTTCTCTCCTACTGCAGGTTCATCATTCCATTTCTTTGGGGCCAATTCATCCAATTGCAATCCACTGTGAGTACTCACTGCATTCACTTGCCTAGGATTTGTCTCAGTACCCGCAGGCAATCCTCCTTGAGGACAGGAATTTTGGGCACTAGAAAATTGCCCAAATTGCTTCTCTAGATTTTGAGTTGCCAGTTGGTTGTTTCTCAAATCAGATGCTAGTTTCTCCATGTTTATATTCGCTTTAGCCTGATCCTCCATGATTTTCTTTAACATCTCCTCATTGCTCATATTTCCCTGCTGACTGTTGTTATTATCCCGCTGACCATGTTGTTGATACCCTGAAGCATTACCTTGAGGTCTATACTGATTCTGACCTTGCACCTGATTCTTATTTCCTCCCCAAGAGAAATTTGGGTGGTTCCTCCAACTAGGATTGTTGGTGTTACCATAATTTTGGTGACTCCCTCCTCGGTGTGCATTACTTACAAAATTAACAGAATTTGGGTTTTCCCCACATACCTCTGCAGTGTGGTCACTACTTCCACATATCTCACACCATAATTGTGGTTGCTTGTAATACCCTGGTTTCAAAGGGTGGAAATTTTTTGATTTTTCTAAGTACTGGTGCCAGTGGCGGAGGCCACCTACGAATCGTAGATAGAATGACGGACCGTAGGTGGGAACCGTAGTTGGCCCACTGAAATTATGTAAGATGTCAAGTTTCAGAACATTAACGACTGTCTACCAGGACGACCTGTCAACCTATGCACAATTCGTTGATGGGTCTCGTAGGTCTCCTTCAGACTTAGCAAATTCTTAATCCATAGGTTCTGACCTACAGTTGTTGTGTACGGTCCGTCGATTGACCCAAGAGCCGTACATTGAACCCGTCATTGCAGGGTACAAATTGACAATCTCTGAATCTACCTACGGAAGGACAGGACGGGTCGTAGGTCTGACCTACGAACCGTAGGTCCAACCGTAGGTAGGGGACCGACAGTTATTTTAAAGGGGTCTTTGGTCTTTTGACCTAATGACTTATTCACTAACTTAAGTTGGTTCCCCGCACTCCCTAACACTATATAAGCCTATTCAATCATAAAATCTACCCTTTCCAACCACTTTATAAAATTCCCCAAACCCTCCTCTCTCAAATATTTCTCTCTCTAGACTTTGAAGAAGAAGAAGAAGAGGGCAAGCTAGGGTTCAAGAAATCAAGCTTTCTTCATCAAATTGCTTAAGGAATTGAAGCCCTAAGGTATGATAGTGTTCATCCATGGAGCCCTTTCCTCCATGGAATCCCCAAAATCTCCAATTTTCAACTTAGAAGCTATCAATTGAATTAGGGGTTTTCTTCCATGTTATGAGTTCTTTGTAATGTTGCCATAATTGATTGATTTAGGAAACTTTGAAGTATAAATTGAATTAAATTTCATGAAATTAGATGAATCCCCATGAACCCATGAATTCCCCCAAATTTCAAAATTATGCTTTGATTGGTGGGTTGGAATTGTGAAGAAATGAATTACACGAAGTCTATGAACCTATGTATGATTTGAATTATGATTCCTAAGCTATAATTTTCATGATGAGATTATGAATGACCTAAGGATGGATTTATGAAAGTAAGCACGTTCAAATCAAAAGTATGATTTTTCCTCTATCATGTGGGTTCTTTTAATTTTGATCAAATTGCCTTGTTTATGGTTTTCTAAGCATGAGTCTGCATTGAATTGCATGATTTAAAGATGAACCCATATGAACTCTATGATTTGTAAGTTATGAGCATGATGAACTATGTAAAGGTGAAGTCTATGAAATCATGCATGTCTCATATGAAGTTAATGATGAATTAAGGGTGCTTTGAGATTGAAGTACCAAAGTCTATGATATGTTGATGTTGTTGTTGAGTTGTGAAAGGAATTCTCATATGATTACTCAACCCATGAATGTGAAAGGTTTTCTCACATATAATGATTCATAACTTGTTGAAAGGCTTGCTCAACTAAACTTGAATTGATGATTAAGGAGCTATTCTAATTAAGGGACAAGAGGCGAGAACCCATGTTTCCCTAATGTAGACAAGAGGCGATCACCCATGTCTACCTATGATAATTGAACTATGTCTAATCTGTGGGAATTATTCTTAGCACTGAGTGGACAAGAGGCGATTACCCATGTCTCATAAACTATGTGCCACCATAGGATGATGGTCTATGATATACACTAGCTAGTGGATCCACGTAAGCTATATTTTAAGAAAAGGGTCCTACCTTGGCAAGTAGGATGGCCCTATCGGTATGGGGTTATACACCGGATTCCATGTTGATAGCTCACATAGTCTTATATGTCGGCTAAGACTATTTCCCACAAACAATGAACTAAAGTATTGTTATGATGTTTCTCAAGTAAAGTAAAGATGCTTAGCTTGCTTTGACCTTGGTTTATGCTTTATGCTTTCTATTCTTTATCTTGTGTAGCTTGTTCATTGCATGTCATAAAAATATCCCATTTTTGCATGTTTTAAATGATTTTGTGCATTGCTATCATACTTGGTACTTGATTGTACTAACGCATACTCTTGCCTACATTGACTTGTTAATATAGGGCTTGGTGATTCTCCATCCACTCGTGGCTAGAGCTTAGAAGAAGAATTGTGAAGACTTGGTGTGTACTCATCCATTCGAGGACATAGCCTAGTTGTTCTTACTTTTATGTTCTTTCTTTTGACATTGTATTAGGTTACGTCCCAAATCTTATTTTTCTTTCTTATGATTAGATTGGCTTTGAGACATGAGATGTAGACTTCCACTATTTTTTTTCTTAAAAGCTTTGATATGACATTGTCTTTTGAACTCTTAATCTCTATGATCTTATATGTATGTATGCTAAGTGGCTTGTATGATGTCTTCGGGTTCTTGTACGCCAAGTCACGTCTAGGTGTACCTTGGGTCGTGACAAACTTGGTATTCAGAGCACAAGGTTTTAGAAAGATCCTAGGATGTCTTATAAGCCGCGTCGAGTAGAGTCTTGTTCATGAGTGTGAAGCGCGCCACATTTATGAATGAGGGGATATAAGACGTTTAAGAAACTTTACTTCTTTCATTACTCCTAGGTCGTGCCATAGAGTTTAACTTTATATGTCTCTCTCCTAATCCCTATCCTATGCATTTCAGGATATGGCGACCCGAAGAGCTTATGCTAGAAGAAATGCAGATCAACAAGCTCCTCTTCAAGCTCCTCAAGTTTTGGCCAACCCTTTGGCCGAACAAGTGACTAATGCGGAGTTTAGGGCTGCTTTTCAAGCATTGGCTCAAGCCAATAGAGAGGTTGTGCCTCCCATGAACCCAAATGTGGGTACGGAGGCATCAAGGGTGAGGGACTTCACTAGGATGAACCCTCAAGAATTTCATGGCTCTAAGGTTGAGGAAGATCCTCAAGAGTTCATTGATGAGGTGTAAAAGTTGCTAATGATTATGGGTGTGACGCCGGAGGAAAAGACAAAGTTGGCCGCTTATCAACTCAAGGGTGTTGCTCAAATTTGGTTCAACCAATGGAAGAGTGAGAGGGCGGTTAAAGAAGGTCCTCTTGATTGGGAGGAATTCAAGGTTGCTTTTCTTGATAGGTTCTTTCCCCTTGAGATGAGGGAGGCAAGGGTGCTTTAGTTCATCAACCTTCGTCAAGGAAACATGAGTATGAAAGAGTTTTCTTTGAAGTTCACACAATTGTCTCGATATGCTCCTTCTATGGTTACCGATCGTAGGGCGAGAATGAGTAAGTTTGTTTCGGGAGTGTACAAAATGGTGGTCAAAGAGTGATGTACCGCTATGTTTGTCAATGACATGGATATTTCTCGTCTCATGGTGTATGCCCAACAAATAGAAGAGGAGAAACTCAAGGAAAGTACTAGAGAGGCAAAGAGGGCTAGGACCGGTGATGGTAACTTCTCACATTCAAGGTCCGATGGATATGGTCGTTCTAGATTTTGATAAAGGTTTTCTGGTCAAGGTTCCTCTAATGCTCTTCCTAAGTCCAACAAAGATAGGGTGTCTAACCCTAAGCCTCAAGGAGGAAATGGTGGTGGCTCTTCATCGACTACTTGTGCTAAGTGTAGAAAGAAGCGTGAGGGTAAGTGTCTAGCCGGTTCTAATGCATGCTTTGGTTGTGGCAAGACGGATCACAAGATAAGGGATTGTCCCTTAGTGGCTAAGAATGAAGGGGATAATCGTTAACGTACTCAACCTCAAAATCCATCAAGTTCTAGTGGAAATCAAAAACAAAACCGATTCTATGCACTTCAAGATCGTCATGAGCAAGAGGGTTCTCCCGATGTGGTTACCAGTATGTTAAAAGTTTTTCACTTTGATGTTTATGCCTTGCTTGATCCCCGTGCTATTTTGTCTTTTGTGACGCCATATGTGGCTATGAGGTTTGATGTTGTTCCGAATGTATTGTTAGATCCTTTTCATGTCTCTACTCCGATTGGTGAATCTATTGTGGCTAAGAGAGTCTATAGAAATTGTCCCGTCTCCTTATCCCATAGAGTCACTCATGTTGATCTCGTAGAGCTAGATACTTTAGATTTTGATGTTATTCCTGGGATGGATTGCATTCTTGTTATGCTTCTATTGATTTTAGAACCCGAATGGTCAAGTTTCAATTTCCAAATGAGCCTATCCTAGAGTGGAAGGGGGGAAATTCTATGTTTAGAGGTCAATTTTTTTCTTATCTAAAAGCTAGAAAGATGATTACTAAGGGTTGCATATACCATCTTGTTAGGGTGAGAGATGTGGATTCCGAAACCCTACTCTTGAGTCGGTCCCAGTTGTTAATGAGTTTCCGAAAGTGTTTCCCGATGATTTACCCCGTATTTCTCCCGAAAGGGAAATAGACTTCGGTATTGACCTTCTCCCGGATACGCAACCTATCTCTATTCCTCCATATAGAATGGCTCCGGCGGAACTTAAGGAACTAAAAGAGCAATTGAAGGATTTGTTGGATAAGGGTTTCATCTTACCAAGTGTTTCTCCATGGGGTGCTCCGGTCTTGTTTGTAAGGAAGAAAGACGGTTCACTCCGTATGTGCATTGACTACCGTCAATTGAACAAGGTCACTATTAAGAATAAGTATCCTCTTCTAAGGATAGATGACTTGTTTGATCAACTTCAAGGGGTTAGTATTTCTCTAAGATCGACCTTCATTCGAGCTATCACCAATTGAGGGTGAAAGAAGATGATATCTCGAAAATGGCTTTCCGGACTAGGTATGGTCACTATGAGTTCTTGGTAATGTCGTTTGGGTTGACAAATGCTCCGACCGCATTTATGGATCTGATGAATAGGGTGTTTAGATAATACCTTGACATATTTGTGATTGTGTTTATTGATGATATCTTGATCTATTCAAGGAGTGAGGATGAGCATGCCGATCATTTGAGGATTGTATTGCAAGTCCTCAAGGACCAACAACTCTTTGCAAAGTTTAGTAAATGTGAGTTTTGGCTAAGGTCCGTGGCTTTTCTTGGTCACATTGTCTCCGGTAAAGGTATTGAGGTAGATCCTAAGAAGACGGATGAGGTTAAGAATTGGCCTAGACCTCTATCACCTTCGGATATTCGTAGTTTCTTGGGTTTAGCTGGCTATTATAGGAGGTTTGTTGAAGGGTTTTCTTCAATTGCTTCTCCATTGACGGCTTTGACTCAAAAGAAATCTAAGCCTGCTTGGTCCGAAGCATATGAGAAGAGTTTTCAAGAATTGAAAGATAGACTTACTTCGACTCCGGAGTTGACCTTACCGGAAGGGTCTGATGGTTTTGTGGTTTATTGTGATGCCTAGAGAATTGGGCTACGATGTGTTCTTATGCAAAATGGAAAATTCATTGCTTATGCTTCAAGACAACTCAAGGTGCATGAAAAGAACTATCCCACTCATGACTTAGAATTGGCGGCGGTTGTGTTTGCTTTAAAGATATGGCGACATTATTTGTATGGGGTGCATACGGATGTCTTTACCGACCATAAGAGTTTACAATATTTGTTTAAACAAAAAGATCTGAATCTTTGCCAAAAGAGGTGGCTTGAGTTGTTAAAGGACTATGACATGAGTGTCATCTATCACCCCGGCAAGGCTAATGTGGTGGTGGATGCTCTCAGTCGGTTGTCTATGGAAAGTGTTGCTCATGTAGAGGATGGTAAGAAAGAGTTGGTTCTTGATGTTCATAGATTGGCTCGATTGGGTGTTCAGTTGATTGATTCCACTAAGGGTGGTGTTATGGTTTATAATGGTTCCGAATCATCCTTTGTGCATGAAGTAAAGGCTAACCAAGATCTTGATCCTAATTTGGTTGAGTTGAAGGAAGTGGTGCTCAAAAAGTCCGTTGAGGCTTTCTCCCAAGGGGGAGATGAGGTGCTTTGATATCAAGGTCATTTGTGTGTTCCCGATGTAGATGACTTAAGAGAACAAATTTTATTAGAAGCCCATAGTTCTCGATACTCCATTCACCCGGGAGCTACCAAGATGTACCGTGATTTGTGGGAGATCTATTGGTGGAATGGGATGAAAAAGGATATTGCAGAATTTATGGCTAAGTGTCCTAATTGCCAACAAGTGAAGGTTGAGCATCAAAAGCCGAGAGGTTTGACCCAAGATATTAGTATTCCTAGTTGGAAGTGGGAAGATGTGAATATGGACTTTATTGTTGGTTTACCACGCACCCGGCGACAATATGATTCGATTTGGGTTGTTGTAGATCGAATGACGAAATCAGCCCATTTCATTCCCATCAAGTTTTCTTATTTGGCGGAGGATTAGCTAAGTTGTACTTAAGGGAAATGGTTAGGTTGCATGGAGTGCCTTTATCCATTATCTTCAATCATGGTGCACAATTTACTTCTCAATTTTGGAAATCCTTCTAAAAGGGTCTTGGTACTAGTGTTAAGCTTAGTACGGCCTTTCATCCTCAAACCGATGGGCAAGCAGAACGTACTATCCAAACTTTGGAAGATATGTTGAGAGCTTGTGTAATTGATTTTAAGGGTAATTGGGATGATCATTTATCTTTGATTGAGTTTGCTTATAATAATAACTACCATTCCAGTATTGGTATGGCCCCATTTGAAGCTTTTTATGGTAGGAGGTGTAGATCTCCTATAGGTTGGTTTGAAGTTGGTGAAGTCACTTTGATAGGTCCCGAGTTGGTACATGAGGCTATGGAGAAAGTTCGGCTTATTAGAGAAAGGTTGAAAATGGCTCAAAGTCGATAAAAGTGCTATGCCGATGTTAGAAGGAGAGATTTAGAATTTGATGTTGATGATTGGGTTTATTTGAAAATTTCACCCATGAAGGGTGTAATGAGATTCGGGAAGAAAGGAAAACTTAGTCCCCGTTATGTGGGCCCATATCAAATTGTGAGACGTGTTGGTAAGGTTGCTTATGAACTTGACTTGCCTAATGAGTTAGCATTGGTGCATCCGGTTTTCCATGTCTCATTATTGAAGAAGTGTGTTAGTGATCCGACATCTATAGTGCCATTAGAGAATCTTGGCATAAAGGATAGTCTTTCCTATGAAGAAATTCTGGTTGAGATATTAGACCGGCAAGTCCGGAAGCTAAGAAATAAAGAAGTCGCTTCCGTGAAAGTTCTTTGGAGGAATCAATTAGTTGAGGGTGCTACTTAGGAGGCCGAGGCCGATATGATGTCCCGATATCCTCATCTCTTTCCTTCCGATCCTACTCTAGCTTGAGGTACCTAGTTCCTCATGGTTCATTCTTTTGGTCTCATGAGTCTTAATTATTTCCATGATTCCTTGATTATGTATGTTCATGAAGAATCTAATGTTATGAAAATGAGCTAGCTTGATTGATTTATCTATGACTATGTGCATTGAGTATGAGTTGCATAAAAGTCTTCATGAAATGAGGTGTTGAACATGCTTAAGCTTGGAGTTGATGTTTCCTCCTCGGATATGTGCATTTATGTGATTGCATTCTAGGTACGGTTGTTAGCTCTTGTTTCTTACCCTCCTTATGATGTCTTGATTCTCATTCGAGGACGAATGTTCCCAAGGGGGAGATAATGTAATACCCCGGATTCAAAGGGTGGAAAATTTATTGATTTTTCTGGGTACTGGTGCCAATGACGGAAGCCACCTACGAACCGTAAATAGAATGACAGAACATAGGTGGGAACCGTAGTTGGCCCACTGAAATTCTGTAAGATGTCAATTTTAAGAACCTTAATGACGATCTTCCAGGATGGCCCATCAATCTATGCACGAGTCATAGATGGGTCTCGTACGTCTCCTCCAGACTTAGTCAAATTCTTAAGCCATAAGTTCTGACCTACGGTTGTTGTGTACGGTCCGTCAATTGACCCATGAGCCGTACATTGGACCCGTCGTTGCAGGGTCCAAATTGACAGTCTCTGAATCTACCCACAGAAGGACAAGACGGGTCGTAGGTCTGACCTACGGACCGTAGGTCCAACCGTAGGTAGGGGCCCGATAGTTATTTTAAAGGGGTCTTTTGGTCTTTTCACCTAATGACTTATTCACTAACTTAAGTTGGTTCCCCTCATTCCCTAACACTATATAAGCCTATTCAATCATAAAATCTACCCTTTCCAACCACTGTAAAAAATTCCCCAAACCCTCTTCTCTCAAATATTTCTCTCTCTAGGGTTTGAAGAAGAGGGCAAGCAAGGGTTCAAGAAATCAAGGTTTCTTCATCAAATTGCTTAAGAAATTGAAGCCCTAAGGTATGATAGTGTTCATCCATAGAGCCCTTTCCTCCATGGAATCCCCAAAATCTCCAATTTTCAACTTAGAAGCTATCAATTGAATTAGGGGTTTTCTTCCATGTTATGGGTTCTTTGTAATGTTGCCATAATTGATTGATTTAGGAAACTTTGAAGTATATATTGAATTAAATTTCATGAAATTAGATGAATCCCCATGAACCCGTGAATTCCCCCAAATTTCAAAATTATGCTTTGATTGGTGGGTTGGAATTGTGAAGAGATGAATTACATGAAGTCTATGAACCTATGTATGATTTGAATTATGATTCCTAAGCTATAATTTTCATGATGAGATTATGAATGACCTAAGGATGGATTTATGAAAGTAAGCATGTTCAAATCAAAAGTATGATTTTTCCTCTATCATGTCGGTTCTTTTAATTTTGATCAAATTGCCTTGTTTATGGTTTTCTAAGTATGAGTTTGCATTGAATTGCATGATTTAAAGATGAACCCATATGAACTCTATGATTTGTAAGTTATGAGCATGATGAACTATGTAAAGGTGAAGTCTATGAAATCATGCATGTCTCATATGAAGTTAATGATGAATTAAGGGTGCTTTGAGATTGAAGTACCAAAGTCTATGATATGTTGATGTTGTTGTTGAGTTGTGAAAGGAATTCTCATATGATTACTCAACCCATGAATGTGAAAGGTTTTCTCACATATAATGATTCATAACTTGTTGAAAGGCTTGCTCAACTAAACTTGAATTGATGATTAAGGAGCTATTCTAATTAAGGGACAAGAGGCGAGAACCCATGTTTCCCTAATGTAGACAAGAGGTGATCACCCATGTCTACCTATTATAATTGAACTATGTCTAATCTGTGGGAATTATTCTTAGCACTGAGTGGACAAGAGGCGATTACCCATGTCTCATAAACTATATGCCACCATAGGATGATGGTCTATGATATACACTAGCTAGTGGATCCACGTAAGCTATATTTTAAGAAAAGGGTCCTACCTTGGCAAGTAGGATGGCCCTATCGGTATGGGGTTATACACCAGATTCCATGTTGATAGCTCACATAGTCTTATATGTCGGCTAAGACTATTTCCAACAAACAATGAACTAAAGTATTGTTATGATGTTTCTCAAGTAAAGTAAAGATGCTTAGCTTGCTTTGACCTTGGTTTATGCTTTATGCTTTCTATACTTTATCTTGTGTAGCTTGTTCATTGCATGTCATAAAAATATCCCATTTTTGCATGTTTTAAATGATTTTGTGCATTGCTATCATACTTGGTACTTGATTGTACTAACACATACTCTTGCATACATTAACTTGTTAATATAGGGCTTGGCGATTCTCCATCCACTCGTGGCTAGAGCTTAGTAGAAGAATTGTGAAGACTTGGTGTGTACTCATCCATTCGAGGACATAGCCTAGTTGTTCTTACTTTTATGTTCTTTCTTTTGACATTGTATTAGGTTACGTCCCAAATCTTATTTTTCTTTCTTATGATTAGATTGGCTTTGAGACATGAGATGTAGACTTCCACTATTTTTTTTCTTAAAAGCTCTGATATGACATTGTCTTTTGAAGTCTTAATCTCTATGATCTTATATGTATGTATGCTAAGTGGCTTGTATGATGCCTTTCGGGTTCTTGTACGCCAAGTCACGTCTAGGTGTACATTGGGTCGTGACAAACTTGGTATTCAGAGCATAAGGTTTTAGAGAGATCCTAGGATGTCTTATAAGCCGCGTCGAGTAGATTCTTGTTCATGATTGTGAAGCGCGCCACATTTATGAATGAGGGGATATAAGACGTTTAAGAAACTTTACTTCTTTCATTACTCCTAGGTCGTGCCATAGAGTTTAACTCTATATGTCTCTCTCCTAATCCCTATCCTATGCATTTCAGGATATGGCGACCCGAAGAGCTTATGCTAGAAGAAATGCAGATCAACAAGCTCCTCCTCAAGCCTCTCAAGTTTTGGCCGACACTTTGGCTGAACAAGTGACTAATGCGGAGTTTAGGACTGCTTTTCAAGCATTGGCTCAAGCCAATAGAGAGGTTGTGCCTCCCATGAACCCAAATGTGGGTATGGAGGCATCAAGGGTGAGGGACTTCACTAGGATGAACCTTCAAGAATTTCATGGCTCTAAGGTTGAGGAAGATCCTCAAGAGTTCATTGATGAGGTGTAAAAGTTGCTAATGATTATGGGTGTGACGCCGGAGGAAAAGGCGAAGTTGTACTAACGCATGATTTTGCCTACATTGACTTGTTAATGTAGGGCTTGGCGATTCTCCATCCACTCGTGGCTAGAGATTAGTAGAAGAATTGTGAAGACTTGGTGAGTCCTCATCCATTCGAGGGCATAGCCTAATTGTTCTTACTTTTATGTTCTTTCTTTTGACATTGTATTAGGTTACGTCCCAAACCTTATTTTTTCTTCTTATGATTAGATTGGCTTTGAGACATGAGATGTAGACTTCGGCTATTTTTTTTCTTAAAAGCTTTGATATGACGTTGTCTTTTGTACTATTAATATCTATGATCTTATATGTATGTATGCTAAGTGGCTTGTATGAGGCCTTTCGGGGTCTTGTACGCCATGTCACGTCTAGGGAGTACCTTGGGTCGTGACATTGATGTACAATATTTACCTGAGCCTGCTGTTGTCCCAAGGATAATTTGCTGAAATTATTGTTCATCATGTTTTACATCGCAGCAATTTGTGCAGTTAAAGCTGTAACTGCAAGCACTTCCAACATCTCAACAGTCTTTTGCACTGCAGGTTTATCTCCTCCTCCATTCCACTCGGGGTTGCCTTGTGAAATTCTGTTCAGCAGAGTGAATAATTCAGCATAGGTCTTCTCCAAAGCTTGTCCACCTGCAGCTGAATCAAGTAAAATCTTTGTGTTTGGTTCCCAGCCCTCAATGAAGGTATGGACCAACAATTCGTTAGTTTGATGATGATGTGGATAGCTCAATAACAGAGATTTAAACCTGTACCACGACTGGTACAAGTTTTCTCCTCCTTTCTGACGAAAACTTAGTATCTCACTCCTCAACTTGGCTGTTTTCCCGGATGGAAAAAACCATATCAGAAACTTGCGGGCAAGATCGTTCCACGACGTGATAGAGTTCGCTGGCTCAGAATTGAACCACCTTTTCTCTTCCTCTAATAGAGAGAAAGGGAATAGTGAGAGTCTCACATAATTTGAATTCACTACAGTTGGAGTGTTTGTATCACTGATTTCCAGAAAATTATGCATGTGCACTTGTGGGTCCTCATGTGATAATCCAGTAAACTGCCCATTCGTGTGCAATAGTTGTACCATGCTCTGCTTCAATTTGAATCTACCACCAGCTTCAGGTTTCTGAATACAAGAAGTGACACTGGTTGTGCTTGGAATTGCCACCTCTCGTACTTTCATGTCTGCCATCACTATAGGTGCAGCTTGTTCGACCCTACCTACCAGTGTTACAGGTTCACTCGCTACTTGAGGAACAGGATAAGTCAAACGTCTTTGCCTTCTCCGATAATGAACAAATATCTTCGGTTCAGCTAATGGCTCTACTAAATCCTGCTCGTCTTCCAGTTTGAAGTTCTAACACTACTTGCAATATCAGTAGCTAAGATCAAGTTGTCAACACTTGAATAATAAATTCAAAAATTAGATAAATCAAATACTTCCTAATTCTAAGTCCCCGGCAACGGCACCAAAAACTTGTTGCGGCCCAAACACACACGCAAGTGCACGTGGTTGTACAAGTAATAAAGTAGCTCTTTTAAGAATCGGATGTCGTACCCTCAGAGACTTAAAATTACGATGTCTTTAATTTTCTCCAATTACTTTCAATTAAGCAAGTGCCTTCCGGAATGGTGGTGTATTATTCTAAATTATTAAATATCTAACTAAGAAAAAAAATTACTACGACGCAATTTAAATTTGGATTTCGAACAATGACTTGGGAAATTCCAGGGCTGCAGATGTCACGACCCATGGTAGCCCCTAGATGTAACACAGCGTGCAAGACCCTAAGAGGCCCCATACAAGCCCTTAGCATACATAACATACAAGATAATAGAGAAGCAAGAGTTCAAAAGAGCATTCTATATCAAAGCTTTAATCAAAACAGCGAAAGTCTATATCTCATGTCTCAAGCCTTCTAAAACCAAAGAATATGAGTAAAAATGATAGGGACGCAGCCCAATACAATATCCAACATAAGGAAAGGCATCATAGTAAAATCCAACAAGGCTATGTTCTCGGATGGATGAGGGCTCACCGAGTCTTCTTCTCAACTCTAAGTCAATGCTCTAGCCACGAGTAGGAGAACTGCCACGTCCTACACCAAAGAAGTTGATGCAGGCAAGAGTATCCATTAGCACAATTAAGTACTAAGTATGATAGCAATGCATATAAACTCATAAAACATGCTAGAAACTGAGATATAAACATGACATGCAATTGGCCAAGCTAAACATGATAAGGCATATAAGCAAATAGCATAAAGCATAAATCATGGCCAAAGCAAGCTAAATCATCTTTCTATTACTCTTCTTTTCTTTACTCTTCTCTTAGTAACCCATGCACCATTGTGCAAGCTGAAGTGTGGGAAAAGCCTCAAACCAATCTGTAGACCATGGAATTCGGTGTCTACCCTACACCAAAAAAGGACCATTCTATTTGCCAAGGTAGAATCCTGAACCATAGCCTACGTGGATCCACTAGCTAAGCTGATATGGGCCTGTTAAAGACCACCTATGGGGGCACATAGGCATAGGACATATGGGGACTTGTCACCCGTCCACTCGGCTCTACGCATAATTCCCACTATACAATCATAGATATGATATCCATGGAAAGGCACAAATGGGGTTGCCAATCCAAGCTAAACATGACTTCACATACCATGGACTAGTCCAAGCTTACTTCATTGGGTGTTTCTTCTTTCATGGACTTGTCCAAGATTACACCCCTAGAATAGCTTCTTTAACCTCTTGATTCAATTTTAGTTAGGCAAACCTTTTAACAATTTATGAATCATTTACATGTGAGAAAACCTATCACAAGCTTAGGTTGAACATTATATTGAGAAAACCCTTTCAAGACTCAACATCATCATGTCATAGATTTCATATAAATCATGCTTAATCCTATAAACCTCTTTCTTCATGATTCTATCATGCTCTTCTTCATAGCTAATGGGTTCGTACTGCCATTATTTTAAATCATGCAACTCGATGCAAGCTAGCTCTTAAAAGTCATAATCAAGGCAATTTAGTCATACTTGAAGTAACACATATAAAAGAGGGAAATCATGCTTTTCACTTCAACATTTTAAATTCATGCAATTAACCCCAATTCATGCTCAATTTCATAGATGATCCCTCAATTTCATCAATTCATATCTCAACCCAACAATCAAGGCATAGATTATCAAATTGGGGAGAATTTACTTGGGATCATGGGGGTTCATGCAATAATTACGATATGACATGTAATTCATGCTAGATCGTGCACTAAATTACTTTACCCACGCTAAATCGTGCACTACAAAGCATAAAATCAGTAATTGGACTTATACTTGAAGAACCCAAAACAATTGATCAAAACCCTAGCTTACTTGAAGGGAATTGAACCTTGAAATTCATGAAGAAAAGGGAGGGCCCAATGGAGAAAGCAACTCCATTGTTCAATACCATCATACCTTAGCAAAGCCCACTCGAAATTGGAAGAATTTGGGTGATCTCCAATGGAGGACTTAGCTTCTTCTTCTTCCTTGAGCTAGAGAGGATTTCTTTTAGAGAGAAATATTTGA
This sequence comes from Solanum appendiculatum, assembly GCA_018342035.1. Lineage (NCBI taxonomy): Eukaryota > Viridiplantae > Streptophyta > Magnoliopsida > Solanales > Solanaceae > Solanum > Solanum appendiculatum. The sequence goes on from JAGDQO010000833.1 coordinate 24,477, forward strand.
GAGGTGAATTTAGGGAATGAGTTATAATGAAGTGGTTTAGGTACAGAAAACTATATATAGGACCTTCATTACGGGTAAAACCGACTTAGTTAATCAGGGAATTAACCAAGGAAAAAACCAAAAAGCCCTTAATTAAAAACTATTGGGGGCCATCTATGGTCAGGACCTACGGTCCGTAAATCCATTGACGGACCGTCCTGTTGAACCGTCAAAAGATTCAGAGAGTTGCTATCTAGGGACCCTGCAATGACGCTTCGATCTACGGTTGGTAGGTCCATATACGGACCGTACACCACCACCGTAGATCACTGCATGAGGTTTAAGAATTTGGCTAAGTCTGAAGGACTTCTACAGTTACTTTCTACGGACCGTCAACTGACTTACGATCCATCCTGCTACTCCGTAGATCATACTTCAGAGACTGAGAATTACTGAACTTAACAGAGCCATTGACGGCACCTCACATACGGTCCGTCTACCTGTATATGGCCCGTAAGTGGCCTCCGTAGGTCACTGCCTACAGGTAAATCCTGCATCTTCATTCCTTGGAAAACTGGGGTATTACAGCAGCCTACCTATGGATTCATGTACTTTATTTTCTTTGATTGGACATCAATCGGTTATCAAATCAATGATTACAGGATTAAATGTATGATCATGGTCTCCCGGCCTCTAATTGTCTACAATAAATGGTTGTCTAATTACATCGTTGAGCAGGGATAGACTGAACCAAATACAGAGCATTACGTTTTCATCTTGTCTATTAACCAAACAAGGTCTCTAGGTATATCCCTATCCTAGATACAAATCAACCCCAATTCTAGAGAATACCATGCTCCTTTTGTTCCACGTTCTATCCTCTTATTCCTCTTCCGAGTTCAATTTAGACAATGTATTTATTTCAATGGTGGCCAGTCAACGAAACACTAAAGCAAGAACAAATGAAAGATTTATATGACAACCAGATTTCAATCCATTAACATCAATAAAATACAATCATCCTGCAGCCACAGCCCTAGAACTAAGGAGTTTAGCTACTCATGCTATGATTCTCAATCATAAAATATTTAGTAAACATAAGAGAAATCGAATTAAAGAAAGTTTAGGAATAAACCCTAAGAACTGATGAAATAGCTCCCAAGTCGCCATTCCTCCAAAACCAGAAAAAGAATAATCATAAAATAACAAAATCCGACCCTATTTATAATTAGGAAAAGTCGGCTAAAAGTTTGAACATAGATGCACGATGCGGAGGCGCTTGTAAATTTTTGCTTCAGTGCAACTTTTCCTCTCTGCACTCCTCTATCTCAACTTCATCAATCGTTCAAATAATTAATTCCCTCTCCGCGATACAGAGCTGGGTCCCTCTTCTATTTTGACTTTCTAGTGTTATCTTTACATCCCATCTTTGTGCTCTTACGCTTGGACCCGCTCTTGCTTTACGTGCTGCCGCTTGTAAGCCATTTTTCCTCATTTTTCCTCACCTGCACATCCTAATCATCTTGGTTAGTTCAAATGAATTAACACGACTCGATACAAACAAACTCATGAATTCATCCCAAAACTAAGCTAAAGCGTGGATATTATTTAGTTCCTAAGCCTACAAATACGCCCAAGATCAATTGTGTTTATCGATGATATTTTGATTTACTTATGGAGTGAGGATGAGCATGTTGAGCATTTGTGCATTGTGTTTCAAATTCTTAGGGATCGTGAATTATATGCTAGGTTTAGGAAGTGTGAGTTTTGGTTGAGGTCTATTGCTTTCCTTGGCCATACTGTCTCCGGTGAAGGTATTCAAGTCGATCCTAAGAAGCCCGAGGTGGTTAAGAATTGGCCTAGACCTTTGTCCGCTTCAGATTTATAGAGTTTCTTGAGTTTGACCGATATTTATAGAAGGTTTGTGGAAGGCTTTTCCACTATTTCTTCGCCTTTGATGGCATTGACTCAAAAGAAGGAAAAATTCCTTTGGTCGGAATGTTGTGAAAAGGATTTACAAGAGTTGAAGGATAGACTCACTTCAGCTCCTATCTTGACATTACATAAAAGAACAGATGGTTTTGTGGTTTATTTTCATGCTTCTCCGAATGGTCTTGGTTATGTTTTGATGCAACATGGGAAAGTCATCGCTTATGCTTCAAGGCAATTGAAGGTGCATGAAAAGAATTATCTGACACATGATTTGGAGTTAGTGGCGGTAGTGTTTGCTCTAAAGATTTAGAGATATTACTTATATGGTGCTCATATAGATGTGTTCACTGACCACAAGATCTTGAAGTATGTATTCTCTCAAAGGGATTTGAATCTTCGCCAAAGGAGATGTCATGAGTTATTAAAGGATTACAACATGAATGTCCTTTATCACCCCGAGAAAGTAAATGTGGTAGAGGATGCTCTTAGTCGACTGTCGATGGGAAGTGTTGCTCATGTTGAAGAGGGCAAGAAGGAGTTAGTTTGCGATATCATAGATTGGCTTGATTGGGTGTTCACTTGGTCGATTCTAGTGAAGGTGGTATAATGGTTCAAAATGGTTTAGAATCATTTTTCATATAGGATGTGAAAGGTAAGAAAGGTCTTGATCCAATATTGGTTGAGTTGAAGAAAGTGATGCTCCAAAAGGCCGTTAAGGCTTTTTCCTAAGGGGGAGATGGTATGCTTCGATATCAGGGTAGGTTGCGTGTTCCAAATGTTGATGATTTGAGGGAACAAATTTTATCAGAAGCCCATAGTTCTCGTTATTCTATTCACCAGGGAGCCAGCAAGACGTATCATGACTTAGGGGAGGTTTATTGGTGGAATGGGATGAATAAGGATATTACGGAATTTGTGGCTAAATGTCCTAATTATCAACAAATGAAAGTTGAGCATCAAAATCTAGGAGGTTTGTCCCAAGATATTAGTATTCCTACTTGGAAGTGGGAAGATATGAATATGGACTTTATTCTTGGTTTACCCCGCACTCGACTGCAACATGACTTGATTTGGATTATTGTGAATCATATGACGAAGTCGGCTCATTTTATCCACATCAGGACTTCTTATTTGGTGGAAGATTATGCTAAGTTGTACATCAAGGAAATGGTTAGGTTGCACGGGATGCCCCTATCCATTATCTCTAACCGTGGTACTCAATTTACTTCTCAATTTTAGAAGTCATTCCAAAGAGGTCTTAGTACCTGAGTTAAGCTTAGCACAACCTTTCATCCTCAAACTGATGGGCAAGCCTAGTGTACTATTCAAGCTTTGAAATATATGTTGAGAGCTTGTGTAATTGACTTCAAGGGAAATTGGGATGATCAATTGCCTTTGATTGAGTTTGCTTATAACAATAGTTATCATTCAAGTATTAGAATGGCTCCATTTGAGACTCTTTATGGTAGGAGGTGTAGATCTCCTATTGGATGGTTTGAAGTTGGTGAACTTGCTTTAACAGGTCCCGAATTGGTGCATGCGGCTATGGAAAAGGTTTGACTTATTAGAGAAAGGTTGAAAATGGCTCAAAGTCAACAAAAGTCGTATGTCGATGTTAGAAGAAGGGATCTTGAGTTTGATGTTGATGATTTAGTTTACTTGAAGATTTCACCCATGAAGGGTGTAATGACGTTTGGAAAGAAAGGGAAGCTTAGTCCCCGGTATATTGGTCCTTATCAAGTTTTGAGGTGGATAAACAAGGTTGCTTATGAATTAAAGTTACATAGTGACCTAGCAACGGTTCATCTGGTATTCCATGTCTCTTTGTTGAAGAACTATGTTGGAGATCCGACATCCATCGACTCTTTGGAAGGTTTGGGAGTTAGAGAAAATCTTTCTTATGAAGAAGTTTTGATCTAGATTTTAGACCGACAAGTTCGAAAGTTGAGAAATAAAGATGTTGCGTCCGTGAAAGTGTTATGTAGGAATCACTTAGTTGAGGATTGCTACTTGGGAGGCCGAGGCCGATATGATGTCCCGATATCCTTATCTCTTTACCTCTACTCCTACTTAACTTGAGGTAATTAGTTCCTCATGGTTCATTCTTATGGATTCATGTGTCTTAGTCATTCTCATGTTTCCATATGCATGCATGTATCTTTTTATGAAAAGATGTTTGTTTTAGCTTGGAGTCAACTTTCCTCCTTGGTTATGTGTATTTATGTAGTTGCATTCATGTTGGGTGTTAGATATCTTCCCCTTACTCTTTTCATGCTAACTTGAGTCCCATTCGAGGATGAATAATCTAAAATGGAGATATTGTAATACCTCGAATTTTGGAAAAGAAAAGATTGTATGTTTTGGGCTACTGGTCCAAGTTTACGAGACCAATCTATGGTTCGTAGACCAATCTCGTAGTTTGTGGGAAAATGATTTTGGGAAATCAAGTCCAGTATTTTTCCTACGATTGATTAGGATGGTCCGTCAAATATTCTACGGGCCGTAGGAAGGTCTCGTAGAAAGGGTCCAGACCTAGTGAAATCTTGGGGTTGAAGTTGAGGTATACCGGTTGGGTTTACGGACTGTAGAAGGTTCTACAGGCCGTAGACAGGTCTCGTCAAAAGTTGGTTGATTTTCAGGCTCCATTACTTGGTCTACGATTGACTAGTACGGTCCGTAGAAAGTTCAACGGAATGTAGGTCAGTTCCGTAGGCTGGGTTCGGCAGTTATATCTTAAGGGCTTTTGGGTCTTTGCCTAAGCGTTTTATGCCTAAACTAGGTTGTTTTGACTCTATTCCTAAGTCCTACATAAGGTTTTTAACTCCTAAAACTACCCACTCAAAACTCATTCTCCTAAATCCCAACTACATTCATCCTCCCCAATTCTCTCTCAAGCTAAGGAAGAAGAAGCTAGGTTTTCAACTAAGGATCTTCAATTCACCATTTCATCTAGGCTTTGATTATCAAGGTATATGGGTATTCACTAAAGGATTCCATTCTTCCATTGTGTCCCCAAGGTTTTCAATTCTCCAATTCAATTTCTCAATTTAAGGTTAGTTTTTTTTTTCAATCTCCATCGGTTCTCTTTAATTATGATTCAATTGTTTGTTTTCAATCTTATATTGCATAATTTGAAGTTATTACATGATTTTAAGTTAAATTCATATGAACCCATACATGATTCATGATTTTTGACTATCTTATGAATAAACTTATGAACTGTGAAATATGAATTTATGAAAGCTATGCATATCTTATGAAATTGATGTTTATGATGTAAGGATACTTTTAGATGAAGGTATCAATGAAATTGTTAAAGGTTTTCTCACATATGGATTCATAAGGTTGAAAGGTTTCCTCACCTATGCTTGAATCATGTTTAAGCAGCTATTCTATATGACTTAATATTGGATTGGTAGTTAATTGTGCCTTTCCAAGAATGATATTATGAATTTGATTAATCACTAATTCTGTTGGAATTTTTACTTAGAACAGATAGGATATTGAGAAGTAGGTTCTTCTGTTAGTAGAGGTGGAGTCTCTAGTAGCAATCTCTTTGTCCCTAACTATGTGCCCCTGTAGGATGTATTAGCTATTGGATTCACGTAAGCTAGAAGTTCATGGTTCTTACCTTGGCAAGTAGGACATCCTTTTTCGATATGGGAGCATGACACCGGATTCCATGTTATAGCTCACATGGTTTATGTCAGTTAACGGTAAACATCCCACAAAAATTAACTAAGTTACTTACAAGGAATTCACAAGTGTTTTTATATGTTGTAGCTTGCATTGACCATGTTTAATGGCTTATGATTTCAACTGTATTTTTATGATTTAGTTTGGTCACTGCATGTCATGTTAAAGTCCTGCATATCATGTTTTCATGTTGTTATGCATATTACCTCATACTTCGTACATTTCATGTACTAATGTATACTTGTGCCTACATTGTTTCACTAATTAAGGGTCCGATGCTCCTTTTCCTCCTGCTCATGGCTAGTCGATTTCGCTAAGGATTTGAAGACTTGGTGAGTCCTCATGTTCCGAGGACCATGCCACTTTTATTGCTTCTTATGTCTTTAGTTTATGAATTTTGTACGTGGTGTATGGGTTATGTCCCAACCACTTCTATATTGCTTTAGATTAGGCTTGGCAAGGGGACTGGGACGGCCCGCCCCTGCCCGGTACCGGCTCGAGACCCGTCTCGCCGGTCCCGGTCCCACGTGGCAAAGTGGGATAGGGGATAGGGGGATAGGGGGACGGGTAGGGGGACGGTTCATGATTTTGTCCCGGTCGACCCTGCCCGGTCTGTCCCGGTCGAACCGGCCGGTCACGCGGGCCAATAGTTTTTTTTTAAAAAAAAAACTTTGCAATTTATCTATTGGGGACCGTTGGGGCAACGGCTAGTGCCCCACCCCCACCCCCCCACCACGGATATATTTGATTTTTGGGAGTCCCAAACACCCCCCTACCACCCCTACTCTTTAATCTTTTATTTTAACCCTCAAGTTACATAAAATACACTTTAGTCCTCTGTTTATATTATAAATACCCCTTTATCCTTCTTTTATTTCTCACAAATTATCTACTCTCTCAATTCTATATTTTATATTCTCTCATTCTTGAATCTTGATTCTTGATTCCACTTAATTCTCAGTTCTCAATTCCAAATTTATATCATAATATTTATATTTCAATTAATATCATAATATTTATAATTAAATTTTTTAATATTTTATATTGTTGTTATCAAGTATTGAAGCTACAACTTACAACTTACGACAATACATTTGGTCGAAGCAAGCTTCAAGAATTGGTTATAACCGTATGCTATCAACGCAGACGTTTGGTACATTCGTTCCATATCTTTATTTATAAATTTTTTTTGCAATTAGTTTTTGTGTTATTATTATTTATATATTACATTTTACATTTTATTAAATATGAGTTCTAATAAAAAAATACCGGTAAGGAAAAAATAGCAACCGTTGTTTCCAATTTATTTAATTTTCCTACAAAAAGTAGTAAGGAAAAAAATAAAAGTAAATGTGGTGGTTCTTCTTCTAAATCAATGCCTAGAGTTAGAATTAATACAAATGATTCTATTTTTGTTGATGATACTTCTTTCACTCCTCATTATAATATAGATACAAATGTTGAAATTGATCATGAATTTTTAGAACGACGTTTTAATAATCCTAATGTTGATGAAAATTTAGATGATGAAGTACAAGTTGATTTGGAAGAAGATGAATTAGATGAAACACCTACCAGTCCGGCGACGGAAGCTCCAACACAAACTACACCTCCAACTGAGGAAGATAGTCAACTCCCCCCCCCTTGTACCTCCTACAAGGGGAAAGGTGAAGTATCAATGCCCTAAAACTTCTGTTGTGTGGCAATTTATGACTTTAGATACTGTAAACTCTCTTGCTATTTGTAATAAGTGTAAACAAGCATTTATACATAGAGTCGGTGGAGATCAAGGTGGGACGGGGGGTTTAAATAGACATTTGCTATCTCGTAGACCGATTGAATATAAGGCGGCCAAAGCTCTAGCCGATAAAAAAAAGGGAATTCAAATTGATGATGATGATATTAATTCTAGTGTTCCTCAATCGGTAGAGTGTTCTAACATGGTTCAAGGAACATTGGATCCTTCTAACCCCGGTGGTCCAATTACACAACGTAAATATAATAAAGAAAGAGATCGCAAAAATTTAGCTAAGACGGTTTCTGTTTGTGGTTTACCTTTTGGTTTTCCTTCACATCCCGGTTTTATTGAATATATTCAACAAACTTATAATTTGTCTTTTAAAGGTGTTTCAAGAAATACAGTTAAATATGATGTTTTAGAATTTCAAGGTAAACATTGTCTATATCTTCGTTGTTTATTTAGCATATTAGATTGTAGAGTGTCTATAACTTCTGATATGGGTCGTAGTGTTAATGGACGTGATTATTTAACTGTCACAGCACATGGGATTGATCATAACTGGAATTTGCAAAAAATGAATCTTAAGTTATAAAGAATGTGTAGAGAAAAAAACTAGTGCTTATATAGCTTCAACTGTTTTAGGTATTTTAGATTTTTATATGCTTTGTGATAAAGTGATGAGTGTCGCATTAGATAATGCCTCTAATAACACCAACGCTGCTGTTATGTTAAAAACTAGACTATGTCCAATTGATAATAACGCTTTCCATGTTAGATGTGCTACACATATATTAAATTTAATTGTACAAGATGGTATTTCATTATTTGATTGTGGTTGTATGAAAATAGAATATGCGGTTTTATGGATTTTTTATGCTCATAAACCTACTAGAATTAGGAAATTTAACGAGCGTTGTGTACTATGTAATCTTACACCACGAAAAGTTCCAAAACATGTTAAAACTAGGTGGAATTCTTTTTATGAAATGTTTTCAGTTGCTTATGAATATCAACGACCCATACAAATGGTTTTTAATGCCCATAATTCTGACCCACTAGAAAGAATTTGTGATGAAGATTGGATAGAAACCAAAGAACTATTGGATTTTCTAAAACTTTTTTATAATGCTACACCCATGTTTTCTGGAATTTATTATCCTACTATTTCATCAGTCTTAGTAAATATTTGTGCTATTTCAATTCAATTTGAAACATACAAAAAAATTGAAAATTTTAGACCGTCAATTGAAGCTATGATTGAAAAATTTTTAAAATATTTTTTTCCTATTCCTCAAATTTTTTTAACTACGACTTTAATTAACCCTCAATATAAATTACGAGGTGTACAATGACTTGTTCAAACTTTTTATGATACTTTAGAAATTTTACCGGAAGAAGTTTCAAGTTGTGAATTTTGTAAGTCTAGCATAAAAGTGCAAGCAAAAATTTTATATGAAAAATATAAAACTATGGAAATTAATGAAGGAGTTGTTGCTCAAACTTCTAATGCTATCAACAATGATTATATTGATAATTATATGCTTGGTTTTCTTGGTCTTAATTCTACTAACCGTGATGATTTTGAAGAATATCTTAATCAGTGTTTGGAAACAGTTATCGACGAGCAGGGCAACGTAAAAGTATTAGATTGGTGGAGGAAACGTGGCAATGCATTTCCAACTCTTGGCAAAATGATTCGTGATGTTCTAGCTATTCAAGCTTCATCAACTGCTTCAGAGGCTTCTTTTAGTGCGGCAAGGTTTCAAATTGGAGATCACAGACATTCATTGGCTGAAGAAAGCTTGGAGTCATCAGTTTTATTTAGAGACTGGATCAACGCCGAGAGAAGAAATTATAATTTGCCAAAGTTAAGCGCCAAATAAGACTCTTATTTTAATTCAATATTTGGATGTAGTAGTGACGATGACCTAGATGCACAAGAGTTTCAAGCATCATTGCCAGCACCGGAGGATGTTACCGTCGATTTGATACAAGAGTTAGAAAAAAGTTTTATTGGACAATACAGATATTAGATTTATATACGAGAACTAATTGAAACAGAACCCTTCCTAGAAGGTGGCTGCGTAGATTAGTTACTCATCTAATATTTGTTACAAATATTAGATTTACATACGAGAATTTTTTGAAACAGAACCCTTCCTAGAAGGTGGCTGCGTAGATTAGTTACTCCTCTAATATTTAATTTGTAAATTGTAACTTGTAAGTTGTAAGTTGCAATTGAATTTTATTTGAATAAATTTAAAGGCTTTATTCAAGTCTTTTTTATACAACTATTGTGTTGCATTTAAATTTAATACTTTACTATACTTATCAAAACTTACTTCAAAATTTGAAATTTGAAATTTGAAATTTGAATTTTGAAAGTTAAAAGATGAAATCTGAATTTTTCAAAACTTAAGCATTTTAACTTAGCTAAAAAATAATATTCAAAACAATAAAAATTAAAAATGTCATTCAAAAAAAATATAACTTCAAAACAATTAAATAAATACAAAAAAAATAAAAATCTTGTGTCCCGTCCCATCACGTCCCCTAAAACACTGTCCCATCCCGTTAATCTAGTGGGATGGGATGGGACTTGGATTTGTCCCGCGAATCCCGGCCCGGTTCATCCCGGGTCCAGTTGAATCCCGATCAAACCTCGACCCGTCCCATCCATCCCCCCTATGTCCCGGCCCGGCATCCTCGTCCCCGTCCCCTTGCCAGCCTTACTTTAGATTGGCTTGTCAAGACTTATGATTAGACTTCCGCTTGTATGTCCAACTCTTTATAATATGAAGTTGTTTTTTAATCTATTTTCTATTATCTTGTATGATATATATCATGAGGTTTGTGTAGGGCCTCTCGGGGTCCTATACGCCATGTTACACCTAAGGTATACTTTGAGTCGTGACAGGAGGCAAAGTTGATGGAGGGGGAGGAGTTTGGGAATATTAAGAGGACCTATACATCCAGTCAGTTTTCTGGTGCCTCATCCTGAGGAAGGAGATCCTTTAAGGGTGTGGTTCCTTCCAGTGTCGGGGACCAGTTTATGCGGATATGCAGACATCCGAGGGTGGTCAAATATCTCATGGTCCCTATAGTTTGGGTCTGAGTTACAAAGGTCGGTGAGTCATGATGGTTATAGTGGTTCCTTTGGTTCATCGCAGCAGTTCTCCGCTCCTAGATCTTGTTATGGTTGTGAGTAGGGGTGTACATACGTATGTTTGATTTGGTTTTTCATTAAAAAAAACCTAAACCAATTATGTCGATTTATTAAATCTAAAAACTAAATCAAACCACATAAAGTCAAATTTTTTTATTTCGGCTTTAGTCAGTTCTTTCAATTTTTTTAATTTTTATGGGTTTTTTTACAATCATACAGTGATTGAAAAAGGATCAATTATGTTTTCACTTACTTCTGTGATAAGCTAAACTTTAAAACCGTTAAATGAATAGAAATCTTTGAAAAGATGGTAAAATTCATATGAGTACAAAATACTTTCATTGAAATATCAATGTTGTTAAATTTATAAGATTAAAGGCTACAGTCAAACTGAATACAAAATAAAATATTTACAAAGTATATTGTTGAAAAACTATAACAATATAATTGTAACGTCCGATTTAAATACAAAATAAAATATTTACAAAAGTTTACAAGCCGAAATCTGAAATAATATATCTAAACATTGAAAATCTAAGTTGCTCGGACTCGGGTTCGGTGTCCGACACGGGCGCAGATCTCCATGTCGGATCCTTCATGATCTAATTTTTAAGATTCGAGGATATGGATCTAGATATAGATACGGGTGCGAAGATTCGACAAAAAAAATCTAAAAATATATGCATAAATATGAGACATTATGGAAAACTTACATGTAACTTTGTAGAGTACTAGAGCGTAGTAACAATCAATTGAGTCTTTAATCCTCAATAATAAATATATAGGTAGGCTACAAGCATGTTAACCTCTCCAAAAGGGCATGATTCATCTATTTTCCTGCAACTCACACAAGTCACAACAAAGTATTAAAATTTATACGCTTATCAAAAAAGAGATAAGAGTAAGAGATATAAAATGAAACATACCTTTAGACTTTAGTCTTTACTTTTTAGAAGTTAGAAGTTACCCAAGTTAAAATCAAATAAACTAACAAAAAGTCAAGAGAGTCATGAGTCACAAATTTTATATAATTAGCTATTCAAATTAAGATAGTCAAATGATCACAAAAACTTATACATAATCTCTATATTAACATGTTCATAGACCAAAAAGAGTACATAACAATATAATATACATATTTAAACTAAGTTATACTTGAAACATCAGCATGAGCACATTCAATCAAAGGTCATCTTCCTCAATTTCTTCCATGTCATCTTCTTCCAAACTTCAACTTCATTTTCAAAAAAGACTCCTTCAAGTTGAGATTCGTCTATTGACAATTAAACTATATCATTGTGATGACCCTGAGGGTCAATTTTGGTAATTTTGTAAAATGACTATTTTGCCCCTCCCGAGAGTTGCCCCAAGTCATGTTTGAAATGTTTTCAAAGTTGGTTTTGTGAAAGTGTGAGCTAAAATGAAGTTTTGTAAATTTTTGATTTGTAATGGCTTAAGTTGTCAATTTGTGGTTTTAGAGGTCAATCGGAGTTTCGGGACTCGAATGTGAATTCTGTCAATTTCATCAGTTTCGAAATGTGGATTTTGGCCTAGGAGAGTTGACGGGGTCAGATTTGGGGCTGTTTTGAGGATTTGAGGTCCTAAGTTGGAAAATTGTGGAAATTTGATCATACAATTGACTTTAGTCAACATTTGGAGATCCGATGCTCGGATGTCGATTCCGACAACTCCATTAGATTCGGGGGATGATTTTATGCCTAGGGGTGGCCTTGGTTGATTTTTAGAGGGTCCCGAGCTTGTTTTGAGTTGTTGAGGCATGAGTTAGTTTTGAGGTGCTTCATCGGGTTCCGAGTCATGGAGACCTCAAATCAAAAATTCAATGGTCCCATTGAGTTCGGAACGTCGAGTTTAGTGGGGTTGCATATCTGATTTGTGTGCACGGGGTTCCGAACAAATCCCGAGGGGCCATTCGCAGATTTGAGAGTTGGATGATTTTGCTGCTATCTGGTGCCAGCTATTTAAGCCTCCGCGTTCGCGGAGGGTAAGGTTATTGGTCTCCGCATTTGCAGAAAAGGGTCTGCGTTCACGGAGGTTGCTTAGTGTTGGTCTCCGCGTTCGCGGATGAGGCTCCGCGTATGCGGAGGGTTAATTGTCCCTGGTAGCGAGTTGGTCTCCGCGTTCGCGGAGAAGGTCCCGCGTTTGCGGAGTGATCCGTGTTCGCGGAGAATAAAAATGGCCTGGACAGTGTAAAGTCGGGACTTCGGCCCTTTTCACCATTTTCATCATTTTTGGAGCTCTTTTGGGCAATTTTTGAATAGAAAATTCTTAGGAATCAGTGTGGGTAAGTGTTTTTTAACCCTTGGCTTTGATTACCCAATGTTTATATCATGATTTTGATTTAGAATTTGGGATTTTAAGTGAGATTTTGGGGGTTTTTGGTTGAACTCCGAATTTGAGAAAAATTGATGATTGTGAGCAGATTTGAGCTCCTTTTTCCAAATGGTTTTCACCATTGAGTTCCTATGATATTGAGGATGAGTTTTATGAAAGAAATTATGGATTCTAGTTCCGTTTTCGAAATCAAAGTTTGGGGTTGTTCCATCTATTTCTTTTGAATTTCATGTTCTTGGTCTTGATAGGCTCGGATTGAGATTGAGTTTTTGTTTATGAATAGATTGTGTTGATTTGGATTGCTCAGGGAAGGGAAAAGCTCCGATTGTTGATTGATTTCGATTTGATTAAGGTAAGTGAACTCTTAAAACCTTGTAAATCTTTTAGAATCTCGATTTCCTTACTTGATTGTGTTGGGGAGTAATGGGATTGAGGTGTTGGGTGAGTTCTTGCATGAATCAATCTAATAATAACCAGCGGGGTTAATAAAACGAATTGTGTGCGACGTGAAAGGCCAATGTGTGATTGGGCCATGGACTTGATATTGTTGAAAGATTGATGTGTTGCCATGATAGTCTTGATGTGATTATAATTGTGTTAAACATGTCCTTTGCTCATTGTTGATTATGGGACTAGACTTGAGACTTTTGCTTATCGATTAACCCCACTTGTGATGAAAGAGGTAGAGAAATGGTGACTAGGCAATTGACATCATTGATATATTGAGAATATTGAGATTGCAACTGTTGTTATTGATATATTGATAATAGTGTGACGTGATTTATCTTGATATGAATTGCGTTATGATTGTGAACACTATCCTTCTCTCATTATTTGTGTGAACATGTGTGTGTGCATTGGTTCTGAGACATTATGATGAGACTCTTTGATGAGATATGGTTCATGTGAGGCCAGTGATGATTATGCCGAGGTTTCTGCTGGTGATGTGTTATGCCGAGGTTTCTGCCGGCGATGTGTTATGCCGAGGTTTCTGCCGGCGATGTGTTATGCCGAGGTTTCTGCCGGCGATGTGTTATGCCGAGGTTTCTGTCGGCGATGTGTTATGCCGAGGTTTCTGCCGGCGATGTGTTATACCGAGGTTTCTGCCGGTGATGTGTTAAGCCGAGGTTTCTGCCGGCGATGTGTTATGCCGAGGTTTCTACCGGCGATGTGTGATGCCGAGGTTTCTGCCGCCAATATGAGGTGCTGAGGTCTTTTTCGGTGAATACATGGTCCGTGTGTGGCCCCCATGGGTTCCGATCTAAGATTCAGTGGATGTGTATCATAGGTCAAACATGCATTCATGATATGGCATTGCGTTGCATTGTATTGTCTGATCATGGCTATTGTGGTGCTATGTTGTGCCTTACCATTCTGAGATGACTTGTTGATATTTGAGTTGAACTTCCTTGTTGATTTGTTAGTGGACTGCTATTGAACTGTTGTGGAACTGTATTTTGATCTGTTACTATTTTGTTGAGGATCTATTGTTGATTTGTATCATTTGATCTATGACTTGAGAATCTGTTAGGTTGGGCTGAATTTCTGTGCAGGTTGTAGTTATTGGAGGTTCGGTTGGAAGTCGGGGTTTCGTGATTCTTTTAGCTTTGCTTCATTTTATTTGTTGATTTGTTGAGTACCGTGTTGTTTAGTACTCACCCTTGCTTCTACACTTGTGTAGGACTCGAGTCAGGACCGTGATCTAGCTTCTCTCCCTTTCTCCGTGGCTCGTTGAGGATACTTGAGAGGTAGTTGTTGATGCCGGCAATCACTCTCTCCGCCTTTTATTTATGTTTGTTCTCTTTGAGACACAGACATTGAGACTTGAAGTTTTGTTTCGAATTCTGTAATAGAGGCTTGTACAGTTGACAACCAGTCTTGGATTTGGTTTAATAGATGAAGTCTTCCGCCTTTCAGTTATTTCTTTCGTTATTTCTATTATTTTTCTTCCGCTTGTTGGGTTTTAATGTTGACTTGTCCTGATGGGATAGGATAAGTGTCATCCCACCTAGTTTTGGGTCGTGACAATCATTGATACTTTCATCAATATTGAAAAATGATCTCTGCCTAAAACAATATCAAATGAAATTAGATTATTGTGAAAGAAACTTATCATAGTAAAAAAATTACTCAAGAAATATAAAAAAATGACTTAAATCTCAATATTTTCTTGGACCACTTGTGTATTTTTCTTTTCTTCGAGAGAGCAAGCGAAGATTATAATGCACAAAAACTAAATCTTCAGCCCTTGAAGTAGCCACTTGTTTGTCTTGATGCTACGAATTATTGAAAAATGTTCCAATTCCTTTCACAACATGATGAAGAAATCGGTTGTGAAAGAAATTTGTAAGCCAAACTTTGTAAAAATGGAGCATTTACACCATGGTTAGCCCACCAAGATAGAGGCTCTCCAGTCTCCATACCCCATAGCATCAATCACATTATGCTCACTAAAGTGACCATTCCCACTACAAAATGCTCCATACTCCAAAGAAGCTTACTTTAAATCATTTGGATCTTTGAAATATCTTTGAAAGCATTTGATTCTATTTAAGGAAATCTCTCTATCTTCATTAGGAGCAAGTCTTCTTATCCCAATACTTTCACCTTGAAGTCATGATTCATGGTAGTATTTGGGAACCAAGAAATGTGTCATACAATGTAACGGAATATTACTCTTATTTCATCTAGTCATGAAAATTTCTTGAATTTTATCAAAAGAATTCGATTGACCGTTAATAAGATCTTTCCCTTCATGCTCAAACACAATCACCTTCACTTTTTCAATCATCGTATCTCACATGTCATGAATAAGGTGCAATTGTGGGCAATCAAGGTTGGCTCTTCTAAGCTTAGATAATATCGGTTCCATACACTTTAAAAAATATTCAACTGTATCCACCATTCATCATCCATCACAAGAGATTTTATTTCACGTTCCCTTACTTCAAGTACTTTATCTCTCTTGTAATTCTTCCATTCGTCATCCATCACCATTTTTTTCAATGAAGATTTTATTTATGAATACGAGAAGTCATGACAATATGAGAAGCAAATCTTGTCTCGGCAACTTTTAACAAAGATAGTTCCGAATGCTTTTGAAAAAATGGCATGAGCCATGTCATGATTCATCATGAAATTTTTTAAGCTACTCACTTCACCAATTAATTAAATATTCATTCACAATTTGAAAAGTGAGGTACTTTTTCAAAAGGTTGACACATACTTTTCAAAGCAAGATTTAGATAATGCGCAACACGCGGTGTCAAAAGTATGTGTGGAAAAGTTTGTTCAACAATAGTATCAGCAAGCTTTATATTTCCGACATTATCGGTGATAACTTGAACTACATTGTTTGAACCAACATCTTCTATAGCTTTAATAAACAACCTAGCAATATATTCACCATCTTTGACAACTCCACTAGAATTAATCGATTTTAAGAATGTTGATCCACCACTAGATGCTCCCATTATATTTATCAATGGCCACCTTTTAATATCGGACCATCCATCAGAACAAATCGATATTCCTTTCTTTTCTATGTATCTCTAATAGGTTGTAATTTTCTATCTATGTTAACCTCTTCTTGAGCCAAAAGAGTAGTTTTTAACCTATAATAAGTTGGTGGAACATAATCAGGCATATGATTTGCTGTCAAAAACTTAGAATATTTTTTAAAGTAAGGAGAAGTTACAAGGTTGAAAGATAAACTTGATGTGTAAAACATTTGAGCCGCCAACTTGTTGGCATTGCTTCTATTAGCAATTCCAAAAGATTTCTCCTATGATCCACTGGTTGAACCTTTTCTCTCTTTTTCGGTTGTGATAAATTTGAGCCTTCCGGTAAAAATACTAATCTACCTTTTTTCTTGCTTCCAATTGTACCATTGATTTTTTCTTTTCAACTTTTTCATTCTCCATCTTCAATGTTTCACATACATCATGGCTAGTTGTTTTACATATTACAACTCCTTGATCGGAAAGCTTTAGAAGATGTGCTTTCCTTTAAAATATGAACCCGTAACTTTTTTATTATAAAAATTACATGATCATACTCTATTTCCACCACCATTAGGAGTAACCATTAGAACTTTAGCATGATTCCATAAAGATTTATTATCAAAATCAAATCCAACACTTTGTTTTATCTCAAAATACTCTTCCCTTTTTGTTTTTCAACCATTGTCAATGATGCCATGGAAGAATTGAGAGTTTCTGATTTATTTTTTATTTTTTATTTTTTATGGAGGAAGACACAGTTAAGAACTTAAGAAAAAGGAACAAGAGATAGCAAGACTAATTTCTTTGTTAAGAATAAAAAAAATTTCTTGATTTTTTGGTAAGTTTGTTTTTTTGCAGAGAAAATTGGTGGGGGAAAAGGTTGATTTTGACTACTTCTCCAAAGATAAAAAATAGTAGTAGTATCAAGTATGCTAATGTGTAAGAAATTTCTTTTTGGATGATAAAGTGACTTTTATGATAAGAAAAGTTCATTTCGGCGGTTTTTTGTTTGAGGTGGTACAAGACCTCAACGGGGTAGGGTATTAGTATATCTAATACATAATTTAGATGTGAAAAATTATACTAAAAAAAGAAAATGTCGAATGAATTGATCATAAATTATGAGATTTGAAAATCTTTTTGCCTTCGAAAGAAGATAAAGAAGATATTAATCGTAGAGAAAACTGAATTTCCACAATACATGCAAATCCCTCTGATATTATTTGAGAATACAAACTCTTGTTGCACTTGAACCATGATATGAAATAAGTTAAATCCAATTTCAAAGAGTCGAAAGCGGTAAATGCGCAATATGTGACTAATCCTAGTAGCCAGAGGAAAAGAAAGAAAAAGCGATTTTCGTAGTAGCAGCGAGCGAAATGGGAGCAGCCTAAACCGTGAAAATGGGATTGTGAGAGAGCAATACAAGTGTCGTGCTGCTAGGCGAAGCAGCCTGAATGTTGCACCCTAGATGGCGAAAGTCCAGTAGCCGAAAGCATTATTATACGCACCTTTTTTTGGAGTCAATATTTTTAGGTATTAATAAAAATATAATTTTTTTTTAAATTTATGTGACACCATATTAATTTCGAGAGTCAAATAATTTAATTTTGACCGTAAATTCAGGTATGAAACTCAAACTTCAAAATCATATAACTTTAACCTTTTATTTAATTGCATATGATGGTGTATATATATCTTATCATCTATTAAATTAGTTAGAACAAAGTCGATCCTTAATTTTAATTAAATATATAATTACATTCGAAGCTTTTCAATAGTTCGTTACTTATAATGATAGCAAGAATAAAATAATCTAACAAGAGTTGATTCCTAACAAAGTCAAATCATTACTTCTAATCTAAATAAAATTACATTTCAAGTATTTTAATATATTAAAACTTACATTGACAAGAAGAACCAAACGATATAACAAGATGTAATCCCTAATATGATATCTTGTTATCAATTAAATAAGTGTAATAAAGTCAATCGTTACTACTAATCTAATATAAAATTACATTTCAAATATTTTGATAGTTCAAAACTTATTCTGACAAGAATCATTAAACGATCTAATAAGACGTGAATCCTAATATGATAGTGTGTATATCATAAACTCATTTTTGGTTTTGATATCACTAAACCATTTTGAATTACAACATTTTTAAATATATCTAAATGCTTAATATGCATTTCAAAGGTTTTAGAAAACATTTAGAAAACACAAGAATATCATCGATATAAACAATAATAAAATACATATAAGGATTAAAAATATCATTCATAATTTTCTGAAATTCAGAAGGCGCATTTTTCAATCCAAATGGCATTACATTCCATTCATATTGTCCAAAAGGAACATTAAAAGCAGTTCTATAAGAATGCTCTTTAAAAATCTGAATTTGCCAGTATCCTGACTTCAAATCAAATTTTGAAAAGATATTCGCATCATATAATCTTGACAATAAATCCCTTTTATTAGGGATGGGATATCTAATCCATTTCAAATATATATTAAGAGGTTTATAATTTATTACCAATCTGGGAACACCTCTTTCTTTTTCAGTTGCGTTATTAACATAAAAAGTTGTGCAAGACCAAGGAGATTTAGAGGGAGTTTAAATTATATTTCTCCTTTTTATAAAAAATTGTCTAGAGATTTGACTCCTTTATTTGACAGGTTGAAGATTTGCCTTGTCTTACTCTTGCTAATCCGGCTTGGCAAAAAATTATTGAAATTGATGCGTCTAATATTGGTTATGGTGGAATTTTAAAACAAATTAATCCCCATGACAAAACTGAGTATTTGATTAGATTTCATTCTGGGAAATGGACTGAAGCCCAGAAAAAATATGCTACGGTAGCACATGAAATGCTAACAATTGTTAAATGTGTTTTAAAATTTCAAGATGATTTATACAACAAGAAGTTTTTAATAAAAACTGATGCTCAAGCTGTCAAATTTATGTTTAATAAAGATTTTAAACATGATGCTTCTAAATTAATATTTGCTAGGTGGCAGGCACAGCTGGCTCCTTTTGATTTTGAAATTCTTTATAAGAAAGGAAGTGAAAATTCCTTACCAGATTTCTTACCTAGAGAATTTATTCAATGAATTCCACTTATATTAGTATATTTATTGATAATCATCGGCTGATGGCTATTCTTCAAGTGATACCTTTACCTCGAAATTTGAAAGAGGTCATCATTGATAAAATAATTGATGATATTGTTCGAGAAGATTTCTCTATTTTTAATTATGATGATATCACTGATTAAAGATATGATTTTGTCTATGAAGACTTATCAGAATAAATCTTGTTATATTTGCAGAATGGAGTCCTCTAATTTTAGAGGAAGAGGTAGAGGAATAGGGGGAAGATCATCCTCCCAGCAGAGGTCATATTCCCAGGCATCCTCATATGGATCGTCTTCACAAAGTTTCCCAGTAATACAGATGGGAAATAGAACATTGGTAAATGAGAAGATTTCTCAGCCATCATCTTTAGTACATCTGGAAGATATTCCAGAAGATAATCCATTGTATGCTCAATTACAAGCATACTTAGGAAAACAGGAGCAAAAAGATACTTTTGCTTCAATTGCACAAGAAGATAATGAAGATATTAAATCTTATGAAAAAGTATCTAAACGAGAAATGATATTTCTTGTGGAAAATTCTGAGATTCATCGGAAAGAAGAACCTTGGAAGATATTCCAAATGTATTTGTTGAATGGATTATACTATCCGGGTGAGTCATACAAAACCCGATCTTATTATGAGACCATATTAAAAGAAACAGGTAGTGCAGATTTTCAGCACTTCTCAGGATATGGATCTAGTGAAAATGTTTATAACTTTTCAAAGATCATAATTAAACAGGTGATAACCATTGAAGAGTGAGGAATCTCCACAATGAAAGAAAGGCAGATAAGTCTTAATAAAACCAAAATGAATTTTACATATTGGGATTATGTTCAAGCATTTGATAAAGTGATGTATTATAATAATGATAGGCACAAACATACATGGTTTGTGAAAATATGTTCAAAGATATTTGAGCAGGAAATTCCGAATTGGTTTATTCAATGGTGGTCATACCACGGTCCTACCGTCAAAATATTGCCGGAACAGTTTATTAAGTTATACAAAGAATGGGTGAAAGTGTCACCAAGATTATCCGAGTTATATCAAGCAGATCATATCTGTTATTTAGAAAATATAGATCAAATCTATTTTTTCATAGAATTTTCTATACCTTGGATTCATAAATGGCCTCCAGAACTGGGGTTTACTGAGGAACAAATTCCTTGTTTATATCGAGTTTTTTATAATAATTTTTGGGACAAGTTAGTTAAACAAGATCCAAAAACTAAAAAGTTATACGGACAAGAGCTTCTTGATGAAATTAAGAGCAAGATATAGGAGTATTCTAGAACTCCTATGAAAGATATTATTGATGATACCTCTGTGCGACATATCGCAAGAAGAATCTCTGTTCAAGAAGGAAACAAAGACGAAATGATAGAGAGATATCTCGAAGAAGTTAAGAAAAAATTAATGCAATCAATTACTCAATTTGAGAAATCAGGCACTTCGATGACAAGTGAAACAAGTAATGATCACATAGTGGTAACAGATGCGCAGCCACTAGAAGACGAAGAGATATTGAGAGAAGAATCTTTGAAAAAGACGGAACAATTCATTCGAGAATTGAGAGGAAAAGGTAAAGAATAAACAATAAAGCCGCCGGCCCCAAACAAACAGTAGATTTACTGTAGAAGAGCACTAAATAAAGTGCAGGGACCCAGATGTGGGTCATGATTGTAAATAAAGAATATTTTCTTTTATTTATATAGAACCTTACCTTTACTTAGGAAGGCAAGTCTTTTTTAGATAAGTTTTCAGTTTTGAAGTTTCTCTCTTGTAAAGAATTCTTATAAATCACTTCTAAAAATTTATAAAATCTTCAAGCTTTTGGAGGCAACCGGCGAATAGCCGAAGGTACTATTTTAATTTTTTTTGTTGTTTATTATTTCTTTGGTTCTTAGACCGGACGATGTCCGGCTAAATTATATCATGCCTATGTTAAATATATAACCTCTGAACTATGTTAACTATGAAGATATATTAGACTCAATTTAGGTATGATGGTAAATAGCTTTAACAATCTTTCCACTCCCATCTTTATAAGATCTTTCCAAAATATTTATGTATAAAGGAAGATAAGTAGTTATAAATCACGGTACAAAATACATAATTTGATTATGTAAAGCACAAGTTTCATAAAACTCTTTAGAAATATTATTTAAATCTTCTTTACTGTAAAAAGTAAATAACCAAGTTATTATTTTTTCTAATCTTTTAATTCTAAAAAAAATTAATGTTAATTAGTAGTGTTGTACTCTCGTTCATCTTTGTTTCTCTGCTTCGTCTTCTCTTCTCCATCTTCTTCCCATGAACAAGAACAAGAAGATTTATCTGCAAAAGATTTACCGACAAAAAAGCTTCAAAAGGATTAGTATAAATTACTATATCGTAGCAGAATTGAAGGTATTTTGTTTCCGATCTTTACTTTGAGTTATCAAAATTACAATTTTTTCTACTAAGTATCGGTCGATCTCGTTTGACCGGATCCGACACAGTCAGTAAAACGGCTTGGCAGCTTCGTTAGCTGGTGCAGCTTCAGCAGGAGATCTCATGGCGGCATCCGACAAGCAGAATACGTTGGATTACATCAACCAGATGTTTCCCACAGGTCTTTTACTTCTTTATTTTCATTTCTCAACAAGGGTTTTAAGCCAATGCTGCTATGATCTCAATCTGTTACCCCTTTTCCTTTTCTGATGTAGTTAGTTTCTGAATTTTGACTCATCCGTATTAAATTCGGTTGAATTGCTAATTGTTAATTGTTAATCTGAGACAATTACCTTCACACTGATATCTATTAAGTGATACTTACTATCAAATGGTGGCATATCTGTTAGTTTGAAAAAAAGGGTTTGATTTGTAGCTGAGAAATATAACCTTTGCTGGTACTATTGACTCATTGAGTATGAACTACTTTATTTTATTGTTTTTTTTTTGGGTATCCACACTAAGCTGGTTTGGCATTAAAAATATATATATTTACACCAACAACTATGTTCTACACAATACAGGTTATTCTTTTACACCAAATATTACTTTGAAACAGAATGGAGTGCTTCATTTTGGATTTTCTAAACCCTTAAAAGTACTGGTATCTTTTCTCTTCAGATCAACCATAAAATCCAAAGAGGATGATGAAATTTAATATTATCGAGTTAGTTAGGTTGATGGGAATAGAAAAATTATCTGCCTAGAAAGATCAGAGTAGAGAAATTGCAAACGCTTTTCAGGTTTTATGTAAAAAGGATCAAAGAGATCCTCGCTCAGTTAGATCAATGGATACTAGAGCTTATAAGGAACATAAGTTATTTCAGTTTTCTTTATTTTATCAAATTTCCATTAATGATGTATAAGACGATACTATGGTAAGGATCTTCATTCTCAAAACAAAGATACTATGGTAAGGATCTTTGTTTTATTCATAAGACATTATTGGGAGAAAACCAAGTGTTCTCTGGCCTTTCCTAATTCACATTTGTCTTTGATCAATTTCAACACTTATTGTTCTTTCTTGTTGAAATCATTTTTCTCTGCTCCTCTTTCTTTTACTCTGGATTACTGCAGTGAATCCATTGATAAAAATGTGTGATTTCTGTAAACAACAGGTACAATAAATATAGTTTAGGGACAAGCATTGGGATTCATAAAGTCCTTCGTTTGTTAGTACCAATAGATCTCGTGGGCTTAAACATGTCTAGGGACAATAGTTTTCTCAAGATTTGGTTGAAAGTCTCATTCCTTGTCTTGAAATTTTTAGTTAGACTTGGGAAAAATATCGAGGCATTAGATAGGAACTGAGTGTTCTGTATAGGGTTATGTCAGGTCAGTGTCAGTCCTGATCATTTATAGATGGATTCTGAACTTTTCTCTGAAGTTTGTAGTTGTTCTCTTGTATAATCTATGTTATGAAATATCCAAATGGTAAAGTTAAATGGATAACAGATTTTTCTCTTTTAGGTGAAAGTTCTTTGAGGATATTCACTAAAAGGGTAACAGGACATTGAATTTGGAATAGAGGGAGTTGGAAGTAGAAGATTGCACCTCTTTTTTTTTTTTTTTTAGAATCATGTTTTGATGTCGGCTCTCTTTTTTGGTATATGGCTTGTATACGGGTTTTCCCCCCAATCATGAGTAAAATTATTTACCTTGTAAAAAAAAAGAAGAGGGAGTTGGAAGTTGAAGTCATTAGTGTCTTTGCCATTTTGCAGATGATACATTAGAACAACTCCTTCTGGGCTTCTGTTGATCTAGCATAATAGCAATGTGATGCTATTGTTGCTAATATAATTGAATACAGGAAATGTATGATAACTTTATATGGTTGTTTCTCGAAGGAATCAACATTTGTTTATTATAGTTGAGAAGAAGGTGAGTTTTGGTCACTGACCACTGGAATCCTGCTGTAATGGCAATCAAAATTGGGTCTTAGTAGCCAGTGAAGTAGCAATATAACTGCATTAAGGTCGATGCTCGTTTAATAACAAAGAAAAAGTCTGAAATGTAAGAATTACGATTTTACTGGTGATCCATAGAGCAAGGCTTATAACCTTCAAAATTTTAGAGCACTAGGTGTAGTTATTACTACAATTATTCAATAGCATATGTCTCGAATATAATTAAGACCTGGGGTCATTGTCATGCTTTAGCTTAAGCATGCTGATCTTAGTCAACTTTGTCCCTTTTTTGAATAATCAGTTGACACATGGTTGTTGTGCAGAAGCATCTCTATCTGGCGTTGAGCCCCTTATGCAGAAGATACATAGTGAAATTCTTCGTGTTGATGCTGAAATATTGACTGCTGTCCGGCAACAGGTGAATTATTTTGCATCTCCTTTCTAATTCTCTGCCCATTGCCTAGCTTTCTTAAAGTAAAGATATTTACATATGATGATGTCATGTTTTATGACTGCTGATTATAACCCTTAGACTGTAAGTGCCGATGCTTCAAGGAGAAAGCTCAGTTATAAACAGACA
Source organism: Solanum appendiculatum (assembly GCA_018342035.1). Classification (NCBI taxonomy): domain Eukaryota; kingdom Viridiplantae; phylum Streptophyta; class Magnoliopsida; order Solanales; family Solanaceae; genus Solanum; species Solanum appendiculatum. The sequence goes on from JAGDQO010000833.1 coordinate 48,974, forward strand.
CTATAATTCCGCTGTTCTTGTACTTTTTACTCAATTATTCTAAAAATTTAGAAGAACTACTCTCTAATGTTAAATCATGTAAAAGTATTCGATAAAAATTTCTTTATCATATTGGAGTAAGTGATGTGAATCATCTATGTCTTAATTCCAGTCGGTGTCGGTAACTTCTATATCTTTTCCACTCTATTCAAAGTCCAAACCATATTGGGATAAATGATAATGGAGAAAAGGTGATAAGTTATTCTGAACGTCCATCATATGTTCTTTCTCCAAACAAAAAATTCATAATGTGGTCCCATTTCTGTTTCTGTTCAAGTCTGGAATTACCAAATGGTAAATTGATGTTCATTGATTAATATTTCAATAAATGGCCAAAGCTAGATAAGAGATTGCCACAACTGTCAGATAGATTATATAAACTATAATGATTGCCCACTGTTGTTAACAAGGTTTAATCCAAGTAACAAGTCGAAGAGTCTAAAGACAGGAAAGACCTTTAAGATCTTGCATTCAGTTTTGCAAATTCACCTTTCAGTTTTTTCACAAGTATGAAAAGATTATAAGAAAGATGGCCCCTGATATTTTTGGAGAACCTGTTGTTTTGAGTCTACATTTTGTATACCACTTGCTTCAATAAAATTATTACTATACCAAAAGGAAATTTCTCGGACAATCTGTATCTCGATGCAAGTTTGCCTTTAAATTATGTACCTCTAAGATTGCATTAGAAGTAGTTTAGTTTGAGTTCATTTTGTTAGGAATTCTTCAACAACAACGCCACCGTCCAAAACAAGTTAGGGTCGGTTATATGAATCCTCCATTTTAACTTATCTCATGCCATAGTCATACCAAATAAAAGAATTAAAAAAAGGTAAATATGTATAAATAATACTCCCCATCTCAAATTTATATGACACTCTTTCCTTGTTAGTCAATCCCAAAAAGAATGTCACTTTTCTATATCTTGTAACAACTTAACTTTAAAATGCCCATTTTACCTTTAATAGGATGATTTATCGCCACACAAATATCTATGGTTTATTTTAGAGCAACAAGTTTCAAAAGTCTTCCTTTGTTTCTTAAACTTTGTGCCTAGTCAAACACGATCACATAAATTGGGATGGAGGGAGTAGTAAAGAATAATATTAGGAGTTCTCTATGTTTTTACTGGCATATAAATCTAAAATACTCCTAAAAAGCATCAGACCTAGTTAGAAGTACTAACATGACTAAAATATATTCCTAACTAGCTTATACCAAATTCATTAAGGCCCAAGGGTTTGTTCAATTGACAAAGGTGGACGGACTTGTGTCTTAGGTCACAAGTTAAAGCGTTGTGCAAAGCGAACTAAGTTCAATATATAATTAGAGAGGTAGAAGGGCAGATCCATCAACCCCGAGTTTCGAAGACTGCAGTTGGCCCAAAGTGTTGGCTCTAGATGACTTTTTCGACCTTAAAAAAATTGATATCATTTATATAGATCTTTTTCTTCCATTGTGCCCTCTTTTTAGCTGTCTACATGGATGAAATTAGAGGTATTTTGAGACAACTTCCATCCATGTATTTTTAAATCTTCCTAGTCTCCTTTTAAGTTTTAGCACCTTCACTCATAATGGTTTCACATCTAAGTATCGGTGCATCTGGAGGTTGACGCAACATATGATTAAACCATTTCAAATAATCTTCTGTCAGTTTATTCTCAATGCGTGTTACTTCAACTTTTGACAAATGTGGTCATTTTAATTTTATCTAATCTTGTATGACTGCACATCCATCTTAGCATCCACATCTTGGGGACACTTATCTAGCGGATATGTTGCACTTTAGTGGCCTAACATTCACTCCCATATAACATTGTCTGTCTTATAACTGTAGAACATACCTTTCACTTTGGTACGTATCATTCTATCACATGACACCCCATTAACACTTCTCCATTTCAACCATCCGGTTTTAATTATATGAGCAACATCTTCATCTATCATTTGGTTCTTCTAGAACAACGTGCCTAAATATTTGAATTGTTTGCAATTGCTAGGAATTTACTGTCTTCAATAAAATTTAATAAGACTCATGCACCATATTTTATTATGCTTTTCCTTTCTTTTTACTCTTTTATCTTTATTTGGTGAATTTTGAAGGTAAGAATTACTTCAATTTTAACTCTCTTAAGAGAAAAAGAAAAAGAGAGATAGGAGATATGAGAAACCTAGAATGTTCAATTCATCAAGATTACCTTATTTAAGTAATTGCTATTATTATTTCTCCTGATCAATGAAACTTCATGATATTTGTTTTTATTTTTATAATCATGGTAAGAACTATGTTTTTGGCCTTTCACTTTTTCATATTTCAGAGTAACTCTGGAACCAAAGCCAGAGAAGATCTTGCGGCAGCTACTAGTGCTGTGCAGGTATATTCTTTAAGCTTGCTCTCTTTTCTATTGTATGGCAGAAGCATTAATTGCGGGTAGATAAAATCTATTAGTTCTAGATACAGAAAAATCGTCTGATATTGCTATCTATGTGAGATATTTGGTGATTCCTTATTCATTATTTGACTTTTTAAATCCAGGAACTCATGAATAAGATTCGAGAAATTAAGACCAAAGCAGAGCAAAGTGAAACAATGGTTCAGGAAATATGTCGCGATATTAAGAAATTGGATTTTGCAAAGAAGCACATAACAACAACAATTACTGCCCTTCACCGCCTAACCATGCTAGGTTAGTCTCATTTTTCACTGTCAAAGTTCTTTGGATTTTTTCTGTTTTGTGCTTGAAAGAAGATGTTAGGCCAATTTGCTTCCTTGTCCATGTTTAAAAAGTACATTGTTGATGAAACCAGTAGATCTTTAATAATTTCATATACTATATGCACTTTGCTGTCCTTGGAAAGTGGTATTTGAACATTCTTATATATAGAATAGTAGTCCTCCATCTGCGCAAGCTTTTATGATAGATGCTAGGCTATATGTGGAATAAAGAAAATTTCAAATTTGAGCTTGCGGTTGACACCTTCTAGGCAAGGTGGATGCTGTGGAATAATGTATTGGTGTGGAGGAAAATTTTGTTTAGAGACTTGAGTCTTCATTTAATCCAAGAGTATTTAAAATCAAATCTTGTCCATATTTTTGCAGGAATTAGGAGAGACCTATTGGGTGTTATCCAAATGTTTTCCCACCTTTAGTCTCCATATCTTTTTAAGTGCTTATTTGTGAGATGGCTATATCACAACTTATTCATGTAGAGAGAATGTAAAAATGCCTCATTTGTGTTGTCTTGCACCAAAAAACCACCTTATAAAGATAAAAATGGAACTCTAAGAAAAGAAAAGAGAGGAGAGAAAATAAGTGATAGTTTTTTTGTTTTGTTTTTGGAGTTATTATGAAAAGAAAAAGAAAGGAATGTGAATAATTCCTAAGTTGCTCGGACTCGTGTGCGGGTGTCTGATACGGGCGGATTTAGAGGTCGGATCCTGTATGATCTAAATTTTAAGAGTCGAGGATACAGATACGTGTATGGATATGGGTGCGGTGATTCAACTAAAAATAATTCAAATATCTAAACATAGAGTTATAAAACCTAAATTATGAGATATTATGTGGAAAACTTGAGGAGAAAATATTGATCAAGAGGAGAATCCTAAAAGGAGATAAAAGGAAAGGGAGTGACAACAGAAATCTTATCTTATATATATATATAAAAGAGAGTTTTAGGCCCGCCTACGTGGCACCCTTAGAATTTAGGAATTTACTTTTATATTTTCCTTCGTACTTTTAGGTTTTTTAGCCCTATTTTATTTTTACCTTTAAACCTGTTTCTTCAACTCTTGTGCCCCTTCAGACTGTTATATCCCTTCGGTTGCGCAACTCTTTAGAAAAGTCACAATCCTTTAATGTGAAAAGGTGTCTTCTTTTAATATATTTTATATTATATTTTATATATATAAAAAAGAGAATCTTAGGCCCGCCTACGTGACACCCTTAGAATTAAGGAATTTACTTTTATATTTTCCTTCATACTTTTAGGTTTTTTACCCCTATTTTATTTTTACCTTTAAACTTGTCTCTTCAACTCTTGCGCTCCTTCAGACTGTTGTATCCCTTCAGTTGCACAACTCTTTGGAAAAGTCACAATTCTTCAATGTGAAAAAGTGTCTTCTTTTAATATATTTTATGTTATAATATAATAAATATAAAATATGTACTAAATTAAGTGTTCAAGAAAGAAGAAGAATAGAAAACTTAGAAAATTCAAAGTTTAAAAATGTGAGGGAACCCTTTATTTATAGCCAACAAAGGTAGTATGAACATGTGCTTATTGTGCCTTACCATACAAGGCACAACCCTTCAAAAAGGTCACAACTCATCCAAAAAGTCGCAACTCTTTAGAAAAGTCACGACCTTTCAGAAAAGTCACTACTCTTTGGAAAAGTCACAACCCTTTGGAATAGTCACAACCCTTCTAAAAAGTCGCAACTCGTTCAAAAGACCACAACTCATTGGAGAAGTCACTACTTTTTGAAAAAGTCGCAACTCTTTGAAAAAATCACAACCTTCACTGTGAAAAGGTGTGTGTTTTTAATATATTTTATAATATAAATATTTAAACAAATGTAATATAATATAAAATATAAAAGATATACTAAATTGAATATTTTTAGTTGGGGGTATTATAATAATCTAACACTCAAGTTAGTGAGTTCATGCTTTTAAGGTAGTAAGAATAAGTATAAAATAAATATAAATAAATAAATAAATAACTATAAATAATTAGATGTTATCACACATTTTTCTCATATTTCTTCTTAATCTTTCACATTCTTTATTCATAAAAGTTCAAATGTTTCTATTACTACTTTTTTATTCTTGTTAATGGTTAATATGGGAAAAAGTTGGAGAGTCCCAACTATAACAAATACTGCTACTTGTAACCTTTCTTGATTCTCGTAATTACTTGTAATTGTTTCTATTTCCTATATTTTTTCCCAGTTGGTGCCCTCCAAAATAACAAACATGTGACTTGGTTTGTTTATAATTCTTTAATTGTTCTTTTTTTTTTGTCAAAAATAATGTATTTCAAAATATTTTTAATTTTTTAAATATGATTAAATTTTTTTAAAAAACTTAATGAGATCTTTTTATGATTTACTAGCACTAGAATAATAATGAGAGGCTAATATCTTTCACTTTAGGGGTGTTTATGGACAATGACATGGAAGAGAAAGGAAAACTAGCTATTGCTGGCTAAAGAATGAATAATAGGTCATCAAATTGAGTATCTTATACTTTGCATGAATATGTATAAAACAATAGAGAAAGTGATAATTGACTAATCTATGAAAAATCATTCAATATTGAGAAACCAATTATATCAAAGAATTAATATTATAATTGAAAATATATAGAAGATAAAATTCATTAAAGATAAGAATTTTTTATAATCTTTCAAGTTCTTAATATATGTGACAATACCAAATTTCTAATATTCGGATATTGGAAAATGATTATTCATAATCTTAATGAGGTCATGGATTACTGCATGAAGCGCGGGTAAGTTATCTAGTTTATATATAAAAGGTATACCATTTTCTTCAATTTCACTTTAGTTTTTGTTTGATTCCAAAAATCATTGAATCTGTCTAGAATTTCTCCCTTGAATTTGGTCAAAGTATGCAAAATCGGTTGACCAGATTGAGTACAGATCCCACACCCACACTCACGTTGTATCGACACGGGTGCTGCACTGAAAGTGAAGAGTCCGGGCAACTTAGAGTAATTCAACTTTAGCACCCTTAATGAAGTATTTTCCCTTGTTATGGAAAATTCTCATCTATTAAGCTTGAGGTTTTCTATGAAATTACAAAAAAATCATCAAAGTGGGTCTAGCCACTTATAGATGGTGTCAGGGGCGGACCTACATTGGTGCAAGTGGGTTCAACTGAACCCACTTCGTTGAAATTTTTTGCGTTATACGTATATAAATTATTTGCGAAATTGTATATGTAAATAAAATGAACCCACTTTACACAAAGTAAAGGCGTGGTTCACTGGTGTATGGGGTTCAAATTTGCCCTTCATGCTCGAGTTCGAGTCTCAGTGAAGACATATTTTTTGTTCTTTTTTGTATTTTCAAGTCTCAAGTGGTGGGTTATTTATTTATTTATTCTTTTACTAAATTTAAGTTATTTATGATTTTTTAAAATTGCTCTAGTTTAATTTTATACATAATAGTAATAAGTAGCATGTTAAATAAAAAATATGTGGAAATTTTTTTTGTAAGTAGATAAAAATTTCATAGAATATATTTTTGTTAGGAAATATCACCTAAAAAAAACTTTTTAAGGATATAATAAAAATTTTAAAAAAACGATAATTGTTATTATCGACTTTCGTCATGGTTCTTTGTAACTTGAACCCACTTGAACAAAATCCTAGGTCCGCCACTGGATGGTGTTAGAAACATTATTACATCTCCCTCATCGGGTGCGTAAAGATTTAATGTTCTCGAGTTATTCCACCCATTGTTTTAAGCTTCTGGATTGAGCACCTAGATTCTTTTATAAGGGTATCAGAGTTTGTGGTAACTTCATTTACCAACTGTCTCTCTACATATTCCATTGCGATGGGCATCTCTCTCTCAATTAAGTCCATCGAGCTGTCGTGAGATTCTTTATCTCAATTCAGCATGCGAAGCGACTAACTCTACTCCAAGCTCACTCCTTAGCCCATTAGCCTACTCTCTATCTATTTGCTCCATGCTTACTCCTTAGCTTGTTTGTGCTACCCTATCTTTGTACTTCAATCCCTTTGTTCAACCCGTCGAGCCATCTCTCCCTCTCCTGTATCCAGAAGATCTATTAGCTCCTTCAAAGTCAAGTCTCCCTCTGATATCTAATTTCAGACTTCTTGGTTAATTAAGTTTCCTTTAATACATCTAGTTCCATCATATTGGTCTATCCAATATTCTGAAAGAATCTAGAAGTAGAACTACAAAATTTAGAAATAGATTCTTGAGTCTATCTTATGTTCTTGATCTTTGTCAAATAAAATTAGACTAGTTGAATCACAGTATTGTTTGCCTGTATTTGTTTCTCGTCTAGTGCTTTTTACGTTGACTTTGCATTCATTTATTTAGATTTTTTTGTTGTTCTAGTGTTAGTTTAATATACCCTACATTGTAGTAGCTTATAGATTATAGTGGTGAATGATGGTAGAGTAAGGTCATGTTCTTGGTTCGGGTTGGGGCAAGGGTCAAGGGTGGCAAGGGAGCCGCTAGGCTTAGAGTTGGGTCTTGGAACATAGGGACTTTGATGGGGAACTCTATAGAGTCGGTGAAGATTTTGAAGAAGGGAAGATCAATATAACTTGTGTCTAGGAGGCCAAAGGGGTGGGAACTAAGGCTAGAGATATAGACGGGTTTAAATTGTGGTATTCAGGAGTCTCGTGAAATAGGAATGGATTAGGCATTTTTGTAGATTGAGAACTCAGGGAGCTAGTGGTAGAGGTTAGGAGGGTGAATGGCAGGATGCTGATGATTAAGCTAGTCATTTGAGACCTTGAACATTATTAGTACTACGCAACTCAAGAGGGCTGGACGAGGAAGTTAAAAAAGCGATTTTGGGAGAATTTGGACCATGTAGTGATTGGTATCCCTCACTCCGAGAAGCTGTTCATTGGAGGAGATTTCAATGGTCACATTGGGACAACTTCAAACCTTCTTTGTATTGTTTTACTTGAGCCAGGGGTCTTTCGAAACAACCTTTCTTTCTTCACAAGGTAGGGATAGGGTTCGCGTACACTTAACTCTCCCCAACTCACACTTGTGTGATTACGCTGGGTATGTTGTTGTTGCTATTTTTCTACTTCAGATCTATCTGATCTCGAAAGTAGGGTTAACTTTCTACTTTCTACCTTCACAAGGTAGGCATAGGGGTTGCGTACACTTAACTCTCCCCAGATCACACTTGTGTGATTACACTGGGTATGTTGTTGCTATTTTTCTACTTTCAGGTCTATCTGATCTCGGAAGAGCCTTATCCATTTATCCTTTTGACATAACGATCTGATTCCATTTGAAGCACTACTTGATGCGGCTCATCTAGCACTTTTGATGCATTTAAAATGCCTTGTATGATTTCAAAAGCTATTTACTTTTGCCAAATTGTTGGTTGAAAAATAAAAGTTTATGGAGGTAAGGTTTATAGGTGAAATACACTACTTAAATGAATGGAAACTTTGAAGACTGTTTTTCGATGGTTCATACTGCACAAGGATCTATCTATGTTCCATGATATCCTGTTCCCAGCATCAGATACTTCACTTTTTTTTTTTGGATGAATCAACATCAGATACTTTACTAGCTATGAGAGGACGTAGAAGTTCAAATGTGTGTGTTATTGAAGGACATGAGTGTTGTACCCAACATGGATACTAGCACAAATATCCTCTCAAAAGTGATTATGGATTATGAGAAAAGGAAAAATATTGTTATATTAATAATTGAAGTTATGTGATATGAGTTATCAACAAAAGAGCATCTATGCATGCTTAGTTTAGCGTTTCTCCTTGCAAAAGATACATTATGTGAACACGTTTCTCCTTACAAAAGAAAAACATCATGTGATTCTTTTGTCCTATAACAGTCTCTGCAGTAGAGCAACTACAAGTAATGGCTTCCAAACGTCACTATAAAGAGGCAGCTGCACAGCTTGAGGTATTTGGGGGTTGCTTTTCTACAGTATTAACTTTTCATTATTTAACCTTCACCATCACATGGCAACTTGCTACTACAATTGTTTCTTGCACAAGAATGCATGTTGTGCACTCTGTTTAGTTATAATTGAAACTTCTGTTGTTGCAAGATGCTTGCTGAACCAGAGTTGCTGGATTCTATAGGAGAAGTTCTGAGTTGGCCCATTGTTCTTAAAATATGGTGTATAAAAGGAGGTTTTTGTGTCATTTTATTATTTTTTGGTTCACGGATTTACTGTTTAAGTGGTCAATGTCATATATTAATGTATGATTATAGGCTTCACTTAGCCTAAGACTTCATCTGGATGCTGCTAATTTAAAAGTATACGTTACTACTGTCAGACTTTATTTTTGCTCCGCAATAAGTTATAACTCTAATACTCTGTAATTGTCTCTCGAAATATAATGATATGGTAAAATATATTTCTAAAATATGTTTTTCTTGAGAAGAATTACTTCTATACTTGACTTATTTCAATTGAAACTGCACTTGTTTTTGTGAGTCTCCCCTTTCTCTGCCCTCTTTTCTTGAGGTGAATTTAAGTTGTCTGTGTGCAGTAGGTTTCTTGAATACTAATTTATTAAAAAGTGTTGGTTATCTCTCTTAGATATGCTTATCTCGTCTTAATTTGTATTGGCTGAAACAGCTGTATGAAGTTATTCATATCACTAAAGGCCTTCAGCAACCAACGAACACACACTTTCTTCCATGATATTCTAATGCTGTTGCTCTCGCAAATAGGATGGATATGCTTCTAATTCCTATCTTGTGATGTTTCAGGCTGTAAACCAGCTCTGTAGTCATTTTGAAGCCTATAGGGATATTCCTAAGATTACAGAACTTAGAGAAAAGTTTAAGAGCATCAAACAAGTCCTCAAGTCACATGTGTTCTCTGACTTCTCCAGGTGTGTACTAGAAACTCTAGTAATATTACTGTCGGACATGATTTGCAAATACTTCTTAGAAAAGAAAATATTGTACTCTATTGATTGGCTTCAATTAACTTGTCTTCTTATCCGCCATGGTAGCTCATATGTACCTTTGTTAATTCAAGAATCAACATTCTGTTCGTGTGTTCTCTTAAAAGTTGTTGTGATAGGTTCTTCTGAATAAGAGCTCTTAGATATAAGAAAAGACGTGAAGATATTTTCTTTAGATTTCAAACACATTGAAATTGTTTCTATGTTTTCTATTTTGCCCTCATTATGATTATGATTTGTTTGCTAAAGGTATCTCTTCGCTATGCATGAGTGAGCTATTTCTTGTGCCATAGGAATTATAAATAAATGGAAGATCTGAGTTGCCATGTTGGCATGTGTCTTGCTGGCTTAAGTATCCCCATCTCTATCTCTCTCCACCAGAAAGTTACTATAGTTACCTAAATATCAATGTGACAAGATCTGTAAGTTTAACCCTAGCCTCGGTGTATATGGATATAATAGCATTTCTGCAGGTTCTAATCTTCCACCGGGCATGGAAGCACACTGAATTTCCATCTGTCTTCTTACTGGACATGGAAGTACATAGAATTTCTGCAGGTTCTAATCTTATACTGGGCATGGAAGTACTCAGTGATCCAACCAGCTCTTGATTTCTGCCTTAGAGCTTGTTCCTCAATCCTAGTTCTACTCCATCCGTCTATACTAGCCAAAATCTCCTTTTCTTGATCAATCAGGTGCTGGGACAAAGGCTGAATTTGAAAAATCTCTCAAGCCTGTCTAGCGTGGTTAAGCTTCTGGACTATGAGATGTCATATTAGTGTTCAAGTCCTTTATCTGAGTCTTCAGCAACTTCAACTTCTTCCAAACTTCACGCATAGCATGTCTGCCCTGTCTTGCTGCCACACATTCTGGAGTATTGCAGAAAAATCAGGGTGATCCATGATAGTGACAAAGAACTTGAAGGGCCTATACGATGCAGAGTATTGTGCTGGTGGCATTGCATAAGGATAGGAGAGTGATCAGAAACCCCTGAGAAGTCTGCTTGCATATGCCCGAATTGCTGCAACCAATAGAAGTTGCCAAGTGCCCAGTCAATCTTTCTTTAGACTCTTATCATCAGGTTGATGCTTGTTTGTCCAAGTGAAATGCCAACTAGTTGACTGCAATGGGTGACTTCCTGATTACTCACAAAGTCGTGGAAGCCCTGGATTTAAGCCCGAGTCACTGGTTGTCCAATCCTATCATCTGTTCTCAAGTGAATCGCATAAGGCCTGTCTTTGTTGAACCTCTTTTTTTTGCATACACCACTGTTAGTAGTGTAAAGAACTGCTGAGTCCTCCACATGACAGTGGATATACTGCTCATGAATATCCAGAAATTGAACCTGTAGATGACTTCTCCAAATACCCCTTATCCTACCATTATAAGCTGCAGAATAGTTACAGCAGTAGTGCCATCCCCCAGTTATTTTTGACTGATTTTTTTCTTTCTAATTCCTTTCTTTGACTCTAATCTCCACACAACCCATCACATCCACTTTATTTCAGTTCTTTATGCTTTGAGGTATGGTTAAACCCTCTAATGTTCCAGGTGCAAGTGATCATAGAGGATTGAACTGCTCAGATGTACCTTCAGATCTGGACCCTGAGGTACTTGGCTGTCCTTGCCTGTCAACACCAAAGTAATAGAAGTCTCCTGATGAACTGAAGTCATCTCGGTATCAATTGTAGGAACTGGATGAGTCTCTACCACCTGTATACTGTTAAGGATAGGCTCAATCAAAGGAGATTGGGCAACTATTACAGTAGAGTTGGAAGCATCTATTCAGCAGCTGTTGTTGGATTAATCACCCCATCAGTAGTAGCTGGACCATTCACTAGACCAGTAGAATCATTCACCACAACAGTTTGTGGTTTATGTGCACAATGGTCTTCTGCTTCCTATTTCTCTTCCTTTTCCTCTTGGGTACCTCCTCAAATTTTTCAGCTTCATCTTCCTTTTTGTTGTCTTCATTGTTCCAACACGAATCGTTGTCATGTCCAAAGTTAAGACAACCTACACAAAATTTGAGCCTCTAGTCACAGGAGACAGGCTGATGAAATATACTAGAGGGAGTATCAATCTCAATTGAGTTAGGTAAAGGTTGTGAGATATCAGTATCCACAAGTACCCAGGCATAGGAAATTCTATCAACGTCAGCAGTTAACTTATCAGTGTACAGGGGATTTCCTATCACACTAGCCAGTTACTCGAAGCCTCAATTGACCAATATCCTACTGGTAGCCTTGGGAAATTGACCCACAAAGGAATAATAGTAAAACATTCTGGATCAAAACAGAAATCATTTTCCCAATGCTTCAGTATGAAAGGCTTGTTATGGTCCTGCTTGCATTACTAGATTCCTGTCCCTTATTATATCAAACTTGATAAGGTAATAACCCTCTTCATGATGAAAAATTTGAGGCTTTGGGACAAATCCCCACACAACAGTTACATAGCTGTCCATGGATTTCTCAAACGGGTCACCTAATACATATCCAATCCTGTTGTGCTCCAGTAATCCTCTTGCTCTTTTATATCATCCTCAACTATTGCCACTGCCATTTTACCATTGCGCACAACAGGAGGGATATAGGAAAGAGGCTTACCCATCTGAGAGTTCTGATTGTGAATGAGTGGCTTTATTTACGGCAGAGACACATCTTCAAGCTTCTCTGCAGACGGAGTTGTGTTTGAGGAGGTCCCAATTTCAGAGAACTGGAGCTTTTGAGGCTCATGCAAGCCCACCTGTTCTTTTCCCTTGTAGCCTTTAGTAACTGGTGATAAGGCCTGTAAGAGCTGGTTGTCATCATTCTCCTCCACCTCAACTCCCTCGTGGATAGCCTGCAACTGAGAAGGGAGGAAGCTTCCAAATGTCAATGGCTGAAGACGCTGTTGAATGCCACTAGCAAGGGTCACTAGAGTAGTTGTCGTAGCCTGAGTTTTCCGCCGTCGGGCCATGTTTTTAGGTTTCAGTGCACGTTAGCAGACTTGCATAACCTGCGCTGAGAGCAAAACCATTGTATTAAGGTTTATTTATCTTCTTTTTGGTACAAAATATTAAAGGAATAGTATTTGAGTGAAGAATAAAATGTTCGTTCAATTTTTAATGTGCATTATGGTAATTCAACTTTCTACTTTGGGACTTCCCACTTTTAATATAGTATGTAGTATAGATGATTACAAAAGATACTGTTTTTATTCTGATATTTTTTCAGTAAACGAATAAAGTGGAAGTTTCAAGTTGGACTTTAAACTTCACTGGATGTTTCTTCTTTAATGAAAATTTTACCAATGTTCTAATCGTGTTAATGTTTATGTGCTGCCTTGAACTAGATGAGTTCACTCAACATGTAGTCTCTCGCCTAGTGGGAAGTAATGAGATTATGCCCCCCCCCCCCCCCCCCACACACACACACAACCTCCCTCCCAAATGAAGAAGTAGTGGGTGTATATATATATATATACACGTTTACTTGGTATTGCACATCTTTATTGTTTGTTGTTTCCATCATTTTTCTCAACTTTCTTTCATCACTTACAGTTTAGGCACAGGGAAGGAGACAGAAGAAAGTAACCTATTACAACAGTTATCAGACGCATGCTTAGTTGTTGATGCTCTCGAGCCTTCTGTTAGAGAAGAGCTAGTGAAAAACTTTTGTAATAGAGAACTCACCTCGTACCAGCAGATATTTGAAGGAGCAGGTTTGTCCCACTGACCATATCTTTTGTTACTGCCAAGTCTGATTAGTCCATTTGATAGTTGGATGTCTGTGGTTCCTAACTGCCTATCGCATTTGCAACTACAGAACTAGCTAAGTTGGACAAAACTGAAAGAAGATATGCATGGATCAAGCGTCGGCTAAGAACAAATGAGGAAATTTGGAAAATTTTCCCTCGTTCATGGCACGTTGATTATTTGCTTTGCATTCAGTCCTGCAAGTTGACAAGGTTGGATATTTGATTTCTTTTCACCTTTTTCTTTCGTCCGCCTGAAGAAAGCATGATTTCTTCGATGAATCTAAGCAGTAGTAGGGTATACCATGTTGAAACAAATTCTTCTGTTGGTATTCCTCCTAGCATCTTATATACCTGAAAAGCTCACATGATCCTGGAAATTTCTTCTCAAATTGCATTGACTCCTCTGCCTTTCAAAGGAATTTCCAATGGTATCTCATGGTTATTACTAGTAAAATCGCAGTCTCAAATGTTGATTCCAAGAGGAGACTAACTTGCTCTGTTCTATCTGACAATGCCCTTTCTCATTAGTAGAATAATGTTTAACTGCAGTAACTTTTCTTTAAAAGATTTTTATTTGCGTATTCTTCTTTAATAACTAATAAGATGTTTTCTTTGCTTTCCTCCTACTGTTTCGACCTCTCTTTTGGCTCACTATCTTATTTGCATTCTTAGGTCTCAACTTGTGGAAATCCTTGTTAGTATGAAAGAAAAGCCTGATGTAGCAACCTTGTTGACAGTAAGTTTCTTTCAACTTTTGGCTTAATCATTTTGAACTTTTCTCTTCTCATGACAGTGAGGATGAAATGTAACTGTGGCCTTTTTCTTTAGGCTTAATCATTTTGAACTTTTCTCTCCTCATGACAGTGAGGATGAAATGTAACTGTGGCCTTTTTTTTTTTTTTTTTCAAAATCCTCAAATTCTTCTTAGGTAATAAATAAATAAGAAATTATTTTCCTAATTTTTAAAACTAAGCTTGTATATGAGAAGTGTGATAAATAAAGACTCATGAAATATTATTAAGATGCGTAAATTAATTATTACATTCAGCCCTTTTTAAAGACAATATTATAATCCTTTTCCATGTACAATATTACTCACAATCCTATTCTTACATACCCCCAGTGCCTATAAGTCATATGTACCAAACTTGTAACAGATGTAACTAATATGAGGATCGGTGAGGGACTTGGTGAAAATATCTGCAAGCTGATCACTCAACTTCACAAATTTTATAATAATATGTCTTGGGAGTATCTTTTGTATGACAAAGTGACAGTCAATCTTAATGTGCTTAGTCCTCTAATGAAATACTCGATTTGATGCGATATGAAGGACCGGTTGGTTATCACACACAAGTTCCATTTGACTGATTTCTCCGAATATTAGTTCTCTGAGCAACTGTTTAATTCAAACTAGCTCAAGTTGCTACAACTATCGCTTGATATTCTGAATTGGATCGAGCAACCACACTCTATTTCTTGCTCTTCCAGGACACTAAATTACATCCTACTAAAACACAATATCAGGATGTCGAACATCTATTGGAAGGTGATCTTGCCTAATCAACGTTTATATATCCAACAATTTGTTCATGGCCTCGATCCTCGAAGAGTAGTCCTTTGCCTGTAGCTGACTTTGAGTATCGTAGAATGCAGGCAACTGCATCCCAATGACTATCACAGGGAGAATCCATAAACTGACTTACGGCACTCACTGGAAAAAATGTCATGTCTAGTCACTGTGAGATAATTTAACTTGCCAATGAGTCACTTATATCTTCTAGGATCATTGAGTGGCTCTACCTATCCAGACGGAAGTTTAGCATTCAGATCCGTAAGAGTGTCGATGGTTCTACATCCCATCATTCTTGTCTCCTCAAGAATGTCGAAGACATACTTACATTGTGAAATAACAATACCTGATCTAGACTGTGCAACCTCAATACCTAGAAAATACTTCAGTCTGCCAAGGTCTTTAGTCTAGAAATGTTGAACAAGATGTTGCTTTAAATTTGTGATACCATCGTGATCATTATCAATGATAACGATATTGTCAACATAAACCACCAAATATGTTGAATTCCTTTGCCTTCAAAACATCTTGAATTCCTTACCCTCAAGATAGTCCACCATATGCAGTCTGGGATCATATTCCATCTATTGTTTTTGAGCTTTTGTGCATCTTTTGCTCCAACTAGATAGAATGTCTAGTGTATTCAGTGGCATTGTCCAACTCAAAACCAATCATTGCTAGGAAATGTCCCATAGTTGAGTAGTCCCCTACAATGTAAAAAAAGATGACTGTTGTTTCTGCACTTTTTCCACATAAGTGGCAGATAGAGCAAAGGTGTATTCCCCTTCTTTCTTGTGTCAAACAGGCCCTCTGGACTACCAGCCAAACTGCCACTTTGCATGGTATTAAAGCCTTCCATAAGTGCAAGGGTGTTGAGGAATGCAATGAATCTGTCCATCTCCCGATCATTTAGATGTCTTCTAAAATTGAGATCCCATCCTTGATTACTCCAAATTTCACTAATTTTGGCCATCTATAAATACAAATGTCCTAATTGTGTATGAATCAAGTTTTATCTCAAAAAATAAAATAAAAATTGTGTATGAATTAAGTCTGGAGGATCTACAACTGGACATATTGCAGAGGAATTAGGAAAGGTAAGGTAGTAGAGGCCTTGTGATTGCCATGCGTCGATCGATTCTCCCATATTGCGGTCATGCATAACAAAAGAATCATCAAGAAATATTATGACACAGTTTAGGCACAAGTCAAAAGTCCCCAAGAACTGGCAAAATGCTCTCGAAACCAGTTCACTTGAGTGAGACAGGAGAGTGGAATTTCGTCTGTAGGCGTGAAATCTGGAGGTTTAACGACTGACAGAAGCAAGATTAAGAGGACATCAGAGACAAAGAACAAAGTTTAGAGTAACAAAGGATAGAGATTATTTTGTCCAACTCCTTTTGTTTTTGTTTGGATCACATTGGCTAAAGTAACATCCATAAGAAATTGTGAATAAACAATATCTGACTAAAATGATTTATTACCAGAGATATGATCATAAGCCCCTGAGTCCACGACCCACAGTCCAAGTACTAGATTGTGAAACACAAGCAAAAGAACTACCAGCAACAGAAGAAGTATTAGGTTGCACAACCGTGACTGGTACGGATGTCTGCGTACTTGCTCGATTCTAATGGAACTCATTGTGTTCTCCCTCAAATAAAGAAAACCTTTGACACCTAAACTGTTAGTCTGAGCAACATGAGCATTCCTGGTTGGTCGACCGTGCATAGAATAACATGCTACACAAGTGTGTCCATACCTATTACAATAACTACACTTATATCGAGATCTTTCAAAATGACCTCCTCCTCATCTATTCTTCATAAACTAGGATGTCCGATTTTCTGTTATCTGAAATGTCGAGAAAAGAGTCAGCAGTTGGTGAGGAGACTAGTGTGTGACTTGGAGGCGCGGCAAGGAAAAGTAATTCAGAGATTAGTACATCAATTGTAGGAACTGTAGGTCTAGCCAAAATCGGAGCATGCACCAAATATAAGGTCTTTAGGAAGTCCAACGGTAAGAACTAGAAACATCGTCTATCGTAGTTCTTGTTGTTTTTCAACAATGGCAGTGACTGACATGTTGTTGGCAGTAGGTGACATCAAACCTCTCAAAATCTTTCATGACTGCTTCTACCTGTACCAAGTAAGTAGACTTATGTGATTCCTATTTCTTTAAGCTGTCATCCATGATATCACATTATAAAAGTGAGATATGTAATCAGTGTATAAAGCGCGAGCCTTTTCCCAAAATGAATAACATGTTTGAATTGGGCGAAACAAAGGCATCAACTTGGAATCAATAGATCGCCACATGAGACTACATAATTGAGCATCAACCTTCTTTCACTGAGCTTGGGCCTTTTCATCCACCTCACTAGCCTTTGCCTTTTCATTCACCACACTGGCCTTTTTTGTTAAGTGATCTTGAATACCTTGACCCTTGCACCACAACTCAACTAAGAGATATTGTTGTTGCCAGGTGGCCAGCCTTCTCTCAAACTTTTCAACCACCCCATTCCATATCTCAACAGATCTGTAGCTAGCCCCCAATGGGAGTCCTATGTAGGTAGTTGGGAAAGTCCCTGCTGTGGTGGGCTTTCCTTGCTGGAGTTTTCTCTAACTTTTGGTGGTTTCATATTTCGTAACCCACCGAGAGAGAGTGACACAAAACAGCCCTAGTAGTTGCTGGAAATTGAAGCACGACAACCGTCTGACTGAGTTTTCTTTCCTGATTTTCTCACCAATTCTTTGATACTTTGATACCATGTGAGAATAAAGACTCAAGAAATAGATTTAGTCTACCAAGCGGGACAGAGTGCGAATATTGTTAAGATATGTAAATTAATTATCACACTGAGCCATATACATTACATTCCTTTTCCAAGTAGTATACTATACAGAATCCTATTCTAGCAAAAAGTTTTAGGATCTTTTTTTTTTCGAAACTGGTAACATGTATGTATGTATGTATGTATGTATATATATATATATTAAGATCTGCACCATAACAGTGCTATCTACAATTACAAAAATCCAACCATGCTTAGGACTACTGCTTCACAAGGAACCTATCATATCAACTAGTGATTCAGTCTCCTCTACGTAGTTTTCTTTACACCAAAAATGAAACAAAAGAATAGAATTCATCTTGACTTTCTGCACAGGATTGCTTTTGTCTTAAAAAATTCTGTAGTTCCTCTCCTTCTAAATTGTCCACCATATACAGGCTGGGACAAGTTTCCACCACTTCTTTTGTCTCACTGCACCACCATTATAGTTCCAGCACTTCAATAAATCACAGCTTGTTGCTGGCATAGACCATCTTAGTCCTACCAAGTTCAAATAAAGTTGCCACAATTGTCCAGTTATAGGACAATGTAGAAACAGATGGCTATTGTTTTCTCTGGCTGCACCACACATACAACAACTAGAGCATAGATGAAATCCCCTCCTTCTTAAGTTTTCTTGAGTGAGACATGCTTCTCTTGCTACAAGCCAAGAAAAACATAAGACTTTGTAAGGGGCCTTAGTCTTCCAGATGAACTTCCATGGCCACTGGTCAAAAGTTTTAGAATCTTGCTTTTAGTATTGTTAATACTTTTTCTTGTCCCCCTCCCACATCTCTAGCTGTTGAAACAAGTTGTTTTAAAAACTTTGCCTATGGCTTTTTTGATTGCCTTTGTCACTTCTTAACTCGCTTGTATTCTTCAAGTCCTTCTTTGTTATTTAATGTGATACAACAACAACAACATACCCAGTGAAAGGGAGGGTAGAGTGTACGTGGACCATACCCCTACCTCATGGAGATAAGGAGACTGTTTCTGGGGGACCTTCGGCTCGAGTATAACATATCAGAATAATGAAAAAGGGTGTTATTTAATGTGATGCTTGAGATAAATGAGCTTTTGACTCTTTTTACAAAATGGACTAATCATTCTTACCACACACTACCAAACCTTCAGAAAACTAAAAGATGATAGTTTATGATAAATTCCATGGATATTTACTTTACTCCTTATGCTCTACCCAATCTGCTCTTGTCTATCAATTAACAACTCCCTCACCCATTCACAAACTTAAGAATAAAGTACAGACGCACTGACACCTGTTTCTCTTCCCTTTGGGAAAGTTCTCTTTTCCTCCACTCAGAAGAAATTACTTTTGATTGGAAGTTGAAAAGGCAACTTCACTGTTTTAGCTTTTTCATATTATTTATACATCAATATCTGTCTTTATGTTGACTTAGGAAGCTGAAAAACCAACTTCACTGCTTTTATCTTTTTCATATTATTGTACATCATTTGTCTTCATGTTGATTTTCACTGTATTGTTTGAAAATTCTTGTGGGTGCACTTCTAGGCTCTGCAGCGCACTTTGGAATTTGAAGAGGAGTTGGCAGAGAAATTTGGTGGTGGAACCCGCAGTAAAGATGCTGTAGATGACAATGAAGAAACAGAAAGGAGTGGAAACAAGAGTCAGACAGTTTCAGACATTCGGAAAAAGTATGAGAAAAAGCTTGCTGCTCATGATGGTAGTCAACATGAAGTATGTGTCTCAGATTCTTTCTTTAGTTGTAACATCATGCAAGGTGGATTTGATAATGCTAGTTTGTATAGTTGCTTATATTGCCTTGTGTGTCTTGTCAGGAACAAGATGGACAAAAAGATTCATCAGTGCCGGGAGCTGGTGTATGTATTTTCTACTTTCTTGAAATATTGGTTATTGGTGGTGTTTTTTCTCTCTTACCCGCTTAGCTAATACTGAAGGTCCACAACATCCTGTGCTCGAGAAATACGCTGCTTCAGCCCTCGAATCAAGGAGATTGCGATACTAGGATTTTGTTAGACTCAGATGCATGATTATCTCCATGTCTATTTTCTGTCACATTCCTGATGATTTATGGGAGGGATGAACTACTTGGACTATTACTGTAGAGTTTTGATATGGTGATGGGAATCCTTCCTTTCATTAATCATATTTGTATTTTGCACAAGATTTTCGATAATTTGCCTCAACACATTTTTATAGTCAAAATTTAATAAGTTGAGTCTTAACCTGCTACAAGAGCTGCTGATTTCAGAAAATTGATTCAATTCTGAGATGGAAAAATCTAGTACAGTAACATTTTTACTGCATACAAGTTGCTGTGATGAATTGAAGGCAGAAGTGCTCTCAGTGCATGCATAGATCTCTAAAATTACATTTATATGGACAGGTCATTATGGAACACCACTTGGTGTTCTGCTAGCATGGTGATTTAATAGTCTTGCCAAATTTTCTTGTTCTGCTTTCTAGACATTAAACATTATCCTTTCAGTCTTGTTTTTCTACAGATTTCAAGCAGGTGAATGATATTATGCTTTGTTTCATGTCAGTTCAATTTCCGAGGGATTATCTCGTCGTGCTTTGAACCTCACTTGTCAGTTTATATAGAGCTGGAAGAGAAGACTCTTATGGATAGTTTGGAGAAAGAAATGCTGGTACAAGCATCAATAGCATAAATGTTCATTGTTTTATTTCTCTTTATGTAGATCTCCCTTACTGATTATAAACTTTTGTCTCATACTTAGGAAGAGACGTGGGAAATTGAGGAGGGAAGTCAGACTAATATTTTGTCTAGCAGCATTAAGGTAAAGTATTCAATATTTCTGTAGGTCTGCATCAGGGGCCCATCAGGGAAACTCGAACTGTTTTTTGGGATTATTTTTATATTTAAATGAGCTCCTATATCATCAAATGCTGCATCATCAGTAGAGCAGATATAGTTGCGGAAACATTGCATAATCTATAGAGCCAATATGATTGCATAAATTGTACATTATTGGGTGTTGGGTAACCCTCTGTTTTATGATTTTTCTATTCACCATGACCGTTCATCATTTGTTAGTGTGAGAATTTTGATTTTGGTAACCCTGTTGGGGTTTATCTCCGAACTTCTGTATTTCCGACCATTGCTCTACTCGATTCTGTCATTTGTTAAACAATCTTTCCCCTTGTGCTAAGCAGTTGACATGGATATATCATGAGGTTTGATGCCTTACGGGTCAACTCTTTAGTCACCTCTAATTCCCTCAACGAGAGGAATACTTCATTCCAGATGAAGATGATGTTCTAAGGCTCTAATATTGAGTTCAAGAAGATGCTTAAAAATTGTAGTGTGAGCTATATGGTAATTAGATTTTATCTCACCTGTTCTGATTTCACTAGCTTCTTGCCTTTTGTTTTCTCAAGGTCTTTGTAATCATCAGGAGGAGCTTGAAGCGATGCAGTGCTCTGACGAGAAACCAGACATTGTTTAATCTCTTTAAGGTGATTTTTCTAGATTATATGATAATGTTTGCTTCTTGGCCTAGTATACTTTCTTGAGGTTGTGAAATTTGATAGAAGAAGTTCATAATAAACGAAGAGAGATTCTTTTCAACTCGTAAATTATGGTTTTGAGGAGGAGAGTTATCCATTTTGACATACAAATGAGATGTCAGATGGCAGCATTCGATAGTGACTCACCTTGGTAACAAAGGGTTAGAACCTTAGCCTTTCTAACTTTGAATGACACCTTATGTCATTCATTTGCAGAAATTTACAAGACCTCTATAATATATTCATGTATGTAATGACCCAAAACTGATCTATGAGTGCAGAGGCTTTACACTTCCGGATCAGTGAGCTAGGCGATGGGCTTACATTAACTAATACTGTTGATCTCTTTGTAATAGGCATTTCAAAAAGTTCTTAAAGCTTATGCTACAAAACTTTTCGCTAGATTGCCAAAGGGCGGTACAGGAATTGTTGCAGCTGCCACGGGAATCGAAGGACAGATTAAGGTATAGTGTCAATTGTCACCTGGAAGCTTGGCTATCTTTTTCTGCTACTAATTCTCCACTTGATACCAATGAAATATTTTCTCCAGACTTCGGACAAGGATGAAAGGGTTATTTGCTACATAGTAAATACTGCAGAGTATTGTCACAAAACGGTCAGTTCTCTCCTTGTATGGGTGATTTAGGTATTAGATTTAGTAACATATCCAGTTCAGTGTGCTAAATTGGAATTCCTTTAACCAATGATGGAAAAAAGCTGCAGAACTATGTGACCTTCGTTAGTGCATTTTTTAGTTGGTAAAGGTGAATGAAGTTTAAACTATAACCTAAGGTGATTGAGGAACTGTTTTCATAAAAATTCAGAGAGAAATTCCCAAATATTGCCATTTTCTTTTCTGCTGTCTCCTCAAACTCATGCCAAACTCCATTTTATCGTGTTAGCAGTGCGGAGAATTAGCGGATAATGTGTCGAAACTGATTGATGCTCAATTTGATGATAGAGTGGATATGTCTGAAGTACAGGTAGAACTTGCTCTATTAGTTCAATTCATAAATTCTCTTATATGGTGTCATGGCTTTAGCATTTAAATCCATTTTCAGGATGAATTTTCAGCAGTTATTACAAAATCATTGATTACATTAGTGCATGGAATAGAAACAAAGTTCGACTCTGAAATGGCTGCAATGACTCGGGTTCCATGGAGTACTCTCGAAAGTGTTGGTGATCAGTCAGAGTATGTTAACTATGTCGCACAATGCCACCTTCAAACAGAAGTTCTTGTGACGATTTCTTCAAAACTTGTAAATTTTCCTGCAGCTATGTCAATGGCATAAATTTGATCCTTACCAGTAGCATTCCAGTGCTCGGAAGCCTTCTGTCTCCTATTTACTTCCAATTCTTCCTGGATAAGGTGAAGATAGTTTTTATTTTCAAACAATTCTTTTTAATTAAAAAATATAAGGTCTTATCTGTGTTAATATCTTGATCTCTGCATCATTTCTCAAATATTGAACTCATGTTTTCATCATTATGCAGCTTGCGTCATCTCTTGGTCCACGGTTCTATCACAACATCTTCAAATGCAAACAGATATCAGAGACTGGAGCACAGCAAGTACTGATAATCTTGATTTACTGTGACTTCAGTTTTACCATTTTTCTCATCAACATAAATCTTGACTGGGTGAGCCAAGCTTGCTCTCTTACTATTGGAGCAGCTTGAGTTCACTAGTGCACGGCTTACTAAGAGTTGCGGTGTCAGATCCATATTGCTTATCAAATGGTGATCATCTTAATGTAGTTTTAACTTAACTGGCGCAACATCATTGCAGATGCTTTTGGATACACAAGCGGTAAAGACTATTTTGCTGGAAATTCCTTCTCTGGGAAAACAAGTAAGATAGCAATCATTTCATAAGTGTGGAAACTTCTTTCTCTTTTCTTTTTGGTTTCGTCTGTTTTATTAAATTTTATACTGACATTTTGTCCCTATCACTGTCATTCTATTTAACATTTCCATTTCTATACTTTGGGGGCAACCATATATATTTGCACTTCATTCCCGAAGTAATTTGTAGTTTTGATGAAATAAAGTGTCTCATAGCTGCAACTGAATATGATTGATCCTTGAAAGCTAAATAGGCAAAGATGACTGCTCGTTTGAAATATTTAGTCTGCTGATGAATATGAAACTATACTGTTACAGAAAAAGCAGTTATAATATCTCTAAATCCTTCGCAGGAAGTCTTCTCCATTGTCACTAGTATTTTGTGCACTGAGTTCGTCTTCTTTAGTTATTGCCCTGTTTACAATAGCTTAAAACATGATCATTGGCTTAAACGTTTTTGAACTTCTCCATTTTGAACAGACAGCAGGAGCTGCTAGCTATTCAAAATTTGTCAGTCGCGAGATGAGCAAAGCAGAAGCATTATTGAAGGTCAGCGATTGTCTGATTGATGTATTATAGTCTGAAATGAGGCTCTTGTATTCCTTCCTCTGGATCATATACTGAGTTTTCTTTATTTAAATAGGTCATACTGTCTCCAATAGATTCTGTGGCGGATACATACTGTGCGCTGCTGCCAGAGGGAACACTCACAGAGTTTCAGCGTCTGTTGGAGCTTAAGGTTCTGCTATTCATTTTATTCTCCAGATTTTCTAAATCTAAAATGTTATTTCCGAGGTTGCTATGAGATAAACAGTTTGCTGGATGTTTTTATCCATTAAGAGCATAAGACCAAGATAAAAATTTGAATGCAGGGCCTGAAAAAAGCTGATCAGCAGAGCATACTGGATGACTTCAACAAACGTGGGTCAGGCATCTCTCAGCCGACCATTATGGCCCCTTCATCTGCCCCAAACACCTCAATAGCACCGGTCATAACTAATGCAGCGGCATCACCTGGGGCTATCACTTCAAGAGAAGATGTGCTGACAAGAGCAGCTGCTCTTGGAAGAGGTGCAGCTACCACAGGCTTTAAGAGATTCCTCGCTTTGACAGAAGCTGCAAAAGATCGCAAGGACGGGCCATTCAGGAAGTTATTCAATGGATGAGAACCAATGTCTGAGCTCATCATTCTTGGCAGGTCTTTTCCTTTATTAGCTTCTTCTTTGTATCTTCCCTATACCCTCATTATTGTAATATCAACTGTTCCTTATATTTTTTTCCAGGAATAGCAAAAGCTATTGGACATTTTTTTGCGGTGTAGATTGTAAATTAGAGTTTATCAAAGTCAGTATATCATATTATGTCAAAATTTTGAAATTGATATCAATTTTGAAATTGATACCAAAGCTACCCGGAAGTTCATGATTTATTTGAGTCAAATCACCTTCTCTAACAAACCTAAACACATGCAAAAGATCATTTAAGAGAGGCCCCCTTCCAAGAACGCTTTCTCGAGCCTTTTTCCCTCATCCCTTTTGGTTTGGGGACGACAAGTACTTCGTCTCGAGTAGGACACCAGAAAGAATTCGGTTCAGATGTAGGATACCTATTCAGAAGTTTTCGCAATTCAATCATAGATGATGAAATCATCAAAGATTTTACCCTTTCGAACTCTGTGTGGCCTTCTCTCAGGCCAGCAGTCTTCAACTTCTAGTCGACTGCTCTATGATGGACTTCCCTCTTTTTTTGGTTCTGCTTGCTCATCTACGATCCACCCTAGCAAGTAATAAAACGATGTTTCCTTTTCTTATAGTCAAGTGACTTTCCGCTTTTGCTTTATGATTGAAAATGAAAATCTGTCGTCAAAAAAAGGCAATCTATTAGAAAAAAGAAAAAATATGGAAATAGTCAATCAAGATCTAGATGGATTCCTATCTTTATCTCTATCCACGGAAATACCTATTTATATATAGAGAGATCTATTTACGAATCGGACTAAACTATTCTTTACCCGGATAGATATGTTCCTATGAGCGACTAAGTTGATTATATGTTGCAAGACAATCTGATATGTTTTCTTACTTGCTATTAGGTCTATTGGCTGCTCGAAAGGTACCCTATTCATTCCCAGTGATTAATGATGTTGATATTTGTGGACAATATTTTAAACTTTGTAATGGTCTAGATCAAACAATAGAAATTAAGGTCTATTTTTTGAGATAATTTTCTGCTATATTGATTAAGTGAGTGGAAAATTACGGGGAAGAACAATAAAATGCAGAGAAATGAAAACTAATAATTCACTTTTAATACATAGTGCAGATTTACCTTTTTGAGGGCTTTATAAAATATTTATAGCTTTTAAACATATTTTTGTTTATTACCTTGATATACCATATTTAAAAAACATTTACCATCTATAACCAATATCTATATCTATACCTATACTATCTTATAAGTATGACTCAAAAATTTAAAAGTTAAATTACTTAAATGTCCCTCTATTATTTACTAGAAAATTTCTTTTAAAAAGCAGCATGCTTCAACAAAATTCCAATAGCGCCGCCTCAGCAAAATCCCAATAATGCCGCCTCAACAAAATCCCTTACAAGGAGCGGCCAGACAGACCAAACACATGTTTAGAAGAACTATTTTACTTGGTTAATGCTTGTTCTTGCTCTTTTTTAAAGCTGTGTACTATTTCTTTCTCAACCTATTCAGACACAACTACTTTTATAGATTACTAAGTCTCCTTTTACCATTTATTTATACAAACACTTGCACACCAACAAATGAACTTATTACCAAATATGAGCCTAAATCCTACATTTTTCAAACATTTAATTAAGCATAATGCTGCCTCCAGGCTTACCAACTTTGTTCCCGACCTTCAGAGCCATTTCAATAAGTTTGGAGGCCTAAAGCTGAATTTAATAGAGGGACCTTTTTTAGTTGTCTGTAGGAATGTACTTAGACTTTATAAAGTAAGAATATAAATAATGAAGGTTTTCAATGAAAAAATATAATATAAAATCTGGCTCAAAAGTTTTAAAGGTTTATATAATGATATTGAAATAGTTGCGTTGAATTTGATAAGTTGATATAATGATACTCATTAAAATAGTATTGTTTTGTTGCAGTATTTGAAATTTAAATAATACACCAAAAATAAATTTGATTTTCTTATAAACACGCAACAATAGATTTTGCACAATGCAAAAGGTTTGAACTTTGATAGAAAGGGTAAATGTAAGAATAATAATATGAGATCCTGATAATTGTCAAGAATAATAATGTGGGATCCTAATAATCTAAATTATTACAATGACCTCAACATTAAATATAGTAAACGGTTACTATTATATTTTCTATCTATTTTTTTTTTATAATTTATCAATACATATACATGCTATAGGAATAATTGGGGGTCCTAAAAGATTTGGGGCCCCAAGTGAGTGCTTTAGTGGCCTTATAGTCGAGACGGCCCTACCGACCTTACACTAAATCTTAAACAAAATTCAATGTCATTGCAAACCTTTGGTGTCATTTGACACACTGTATAAGGCACATTTTATAAATGCTAGATATCTTATACACCAGTTAGCCAAGAATATCCTGATCATCAGGACTTACCAACTTTATCACTTTTAGAGTCTTCTTAGCCAAAGACTAATTACTAATACGCATACGACACCAACTTAGAACTTCCATGTCTACAATTTTTCAGCTGCGAATCATGACACCCTAAATGCCAAACAAATACTCCTTCTGTCCCAATTTATGTGACACTTTTCGTTTTTCGAGAGTCAAACAGTTTAAGTTTGACCGAAAATTTGCACATGAAATCTTCAAAATTTTTTAAATGAAATTTATATATTTGTAAACTACGTAAAAAATACTATAAGTCACAATAATTGATAATTCAAAATGTTTAAAAGATCTATAAAAAACTTGCGGTTAAAGATAGACTTGTTTGAATCTCGAAATTCGAAAAGTGCCACATAAAATATGAAAATGCTCTCGATGATGTTTGGGACAAGCAGCTTAAGCCATAGAATTAGTGCTACAATTCAGTGTATTGATTAAATTACAAGTAAACAAATTTAGCAGCTCTCTCGTTTCACTTTCACTGCCAATGGATAAGAGGCCAATGAAGGGAATGTTTTGCATGTAATATAGATGTATTATAAGTGTCTTAAAATGAATTAAACTTGTTTTGGTAAAAAATCTACATTACGCATTAAAAGTGAATTTTGCATATATTAAAATTATATAACTATAAATGATAAATGTTTAGCATATATTAAGATTATATAGCTATAATGATAAACATTCCCTAAATATGATATATTTAAGTACGTTTCCAACAGAAGAAAGAAGAAAGAAGAAGAAAGAGGGGAGAATTGAAACAATTTTATGGAGGAGCCATCAAACAAAATTTGATATGTGAGTATTGTGCGCTGCATCAATCAGATTGAATATCATGGAAGTATTATTCTCAAATGGAAAACAAAAATATGTATTTTTTTTATTTCAAAATAAGTGAATTGTTGAGGCATGCATACCTATTAAGAAAAAAAGTTTAATGACTTAAATGGTCCCTAAACTATGACAGCAGGTCTAAAATAGCCCCTAAACTATATACTTGATGAGTTTAGTCCTTTAATTATCTAAAATATTGTCAAGTTTGATCTCTATCGATTTTTTATATAAACACCGTTAACAAACACTCTAATTCAGTTTTTGTCTACTGACTTTCTTTTTTCCACTTCTTTTCTCCATTGTCTCACTGTAATTGTGTCGTGGTCATTATTTTATTCGAGTTATAGCAAAATGCAAAGTAACGAACAAAATTGAGCAAATATTGTGCGCAAAAAGTATGATTCTATTTTCATGTTAATAGTCAGTCATTACATCAATGAAACTGCATAGAATTGCAGAAAAATTTAAAAATCAGCAACTAAATTGAACTATAGATATAATGCCCTGTTTTCAATAGTTTTTGTGTAGAAAATAGCTTAAAACTGCAAAAACATAGCAGCTATCAAACTTGATCGAATTGCAGCACCAAAACACCCAAAAAAATTAGCAGAACACCGCAAAATCAGCACCAAACTGTACATAACACAACACTAGATAGCAACATAAAACCACCAAAAAATCAGCACCAAACTGCACAAAAAACAGCTCCAAAAATGTCACCAACCTGCACAAAAAATAACAACAAACTGTTGCATAGACAACAGCACCAGACCACCAAAAATCAGCACCAAACTGCACAAAAAACATCACTGAAACCGCACCAAACTACACAAAAACTGCACCAAAAAACATCACCAATCTACCCCAAACTACACAAAAACTACATACATGTATTCCAAAAGTTCATAATAATGATTAATAAATCACAACATTACATTGAATTGATCAGAATTGCAGAAGAAACATAAAAAGAAAGAAATTTCATAATGGAGAAAGAAAATGATTTGAGGAACTAAAGACATTCAAATAAAGCCTTTAAGTGATTTTCTCCCCTATATTCTATGTACTCCCTTTTTCCCCCTATCTTTCTTCAATATTCTCACATGTGATGACGTTTCCCCTTCTTCGATCTCTATCCCATAGATATAGTGTTTGAATCAACAGAGAACATTTTATTTGTATGAGTCGATATTGCTCCTAATAATTATAAGAAGATATATTTTTTTCCTCTTCCCTTGATAGTTGCTAAGATTAAAAAGGAAACAAAAAAAGAAACTAAATAAAAAGAGAAAAATTATAAGATTAAAAAAAAAAAAAAGGCTTCTTAATCAGAGAGACATACCAGAGAGAAAAAAGATCAAATGTGATTTGTAAATTCAGTTGCTCTTCTAGGTGACTTTAAATAAGAGATGTTTGGTAAGGAAAGATGAAAATAATCAAATTATTAAATATTTTTTAGCCAAAAATTTAAAAGATCCATTAATTTTCTACTTAATTGTTGTGATCCTTGGTTTACATCAGTTCCTCACAAACAAAAGATCATGAATGAAGTAGTTTTAAATTGAAGAAGTGTCAGATTCTGCTAGAAAAAGAAGAGTTTATTGGGCTCAATCATAATTATGACTTTGAGTATTTTTACATTTTATGCAATATTATTAAGGTAGAACATATAATTGATTATTATTTTTGAAAAAAAGGATAAAATGATAATTCAACTTTTGACTTGAGGTGTTCCTACTTTTAATAATACTAGTTTTTCGACACGTGCGTTGCACGTGTAAATATGCACAATCATGTATTAGCTGTGTAAAATAATTTCAACATAATCAAAGCATTTTTTGACTAAAGATGTATAAATAAAATAATAAAGTACATGTTTTTGTGATAGATTAATATGAATTATTGTATAATGAATTGTTTTTCAAGGTCAGTATCATCAGAATCTTCAAATATGAAGAATAATTTTTTTGTGAGATTCATATTATTTTTACTTATTTTGCTTTAATGAGAAGAAAAATGTAATAAAACATATCTTATCTAATATATTTTTTTTAAATGATCTTCATGATGTATCTTCCTATCGACAGAATAAATTCACACCTACCACAAATAAGCATACCAAAAATCTAGAGAGAATTTAAACTAAAAATAACTCATACTTCCCCTGTCATAATATTTGTGAACTTTTAAAACTTTTTTGAAAATTAATTTGACTAATTTCTGGAAAACAAAATTGTATTAGATCAACTCAATATTTTCACCTTAAATTTAGATATCCAAAGCTGCAGAAAAAAAATCATAAATTACAATTTTTCTCATATATTGTCACGACCCAAATTCACATGTCGTGATGGCACCTATGTTCCCAACCGATCCAACTCACTAGTTTTACCAATTTAATTGAATAAATAAGGTGAAAAGATAAACAAATAGAATATCTCAAATACTAAGTCCTTCATAAGTACGAAATGCGAAAAGCAAAAGAAAAAAAACTACTCAAGAATTGGTGTTGTAAGTACAAGAGCTTCTAAAATACGGTGCAAGTCTGAAATTGAAATGACAAACCTAACTTAAGAAAGATCCTGTCTGAATACAAAAGCAACAGAATAGATAATAAAATAGAGGGAGGTGTGGGCCATGCAATAGCCAAGCAGCTCACCACAACTCCAAGATACTCCAAGCTCGGACTAAAAAATCTCCACGAGATGTGCTCGTATCCGAAATTGGATCTGCACCACAAAAAGGTGCAACAAGTGTAGTATGAGTACGAAACCACGTGTACCCAGTATATCTCATAGACCGACAAAGAAAAAGTAGTGACAAGAGTATATATGAAAATAATCCTTTTACTTGTACAAGGCTAAATTATACTGATCAAACAAGTTTCATCAATTAGGGATAACCAATTATCACGTAATGTCCAATCACCAATAAAACACATAATCAACAAGATTGAGGATGTAATGATATGCAATGCGACACCATGAAATGATATGCCTCAGATGCAAAGTACTCTCTCAACCGTATATGCATGATACTCCTCGAAAATACATCAAGAGTTCATGACCCATGGGGGACTCGCGAGGTCCATATATCGACACAAACGATCTCCACATGTCTGTGCGGACGATCTCAACGCACTATCATAAAATCAAACAAATCCCTAGCACGGACGATCTCCACGTGCCCAACTTATAATCATAACATCTCACAATCCCCAGCACAGACAATCTCCACGTGCCCAACTTATACTCAACCTCATGTCAATGCATGTGCACAATATGATATTAATAACAGGGGATGATGATGCATCTAAATCAATCAAATATCAGTATGATGTATAATCACCTCAATTATCACAAATATACGTGTTTTAATAAAGAACCATAAGAACACAAAGGAATCAAGTCAATTATACATCAGCTAATGCCCATATGCTTTGGCATTCCCACATTACAATTCGCATTCTATAGTAATAAACTTTTCCTTTATAACACCGGTACTCGTACCAATGCCCGTCACACCATTGGTACGAGACCCCTATCTTTCGCCCTTGCCCATTGTCTATTCCATTTTTAATCTTTAATTAGGAAAATGTCCTTCAACGAAGTCTGAAAGTCTTAACATACCTTGAATGCCAAACACGTGTCACGAATCCTCACGATTTTCCCTTTCTCTATCATAAAGCTTCAGGATGTTCCCAATCTGAACAACGAGTTCTTCTCGGACGCCGAGGTACTGATTAACTATCCCTATTTTTTTTCCCCAAATTATCATATAACAATTTTAACCCATCTAACTTATTTCAATACATGGCCCAAGTGGTAAAAGGGTATTAAATAAATTATACACTTGGCCCATTAACTATCACTTTATTAATTATTTTATAAATATCCGTTAACTAAATAATCGTAGTTACCAAATATCTCAAAATTTTCAGTTAATATATTACGGGAAGAGTTAAAATAGTCCTAGTACTCAAAACGACCTTGCGGGTCGTCACATCATCTACCACTTAAACAAACGTTCGTCCTCGAACCGTAAAAGAATAGGAAGTACCTGAACGCTCAAAAAACGGAGGATATCTTGTCCTCATGTCTGACTCAGTCTCCCATGTAGCCTCCTCCACCGGACGATTCTTCCATTGAACCTTAACTGAAGCAATTTCCTTAGACCTCAACTTTCGAATTTGCCTATCCAAGATGGTTACTGGCTCCTCCTCAAAGGCCAAATTTTGATCAAGTAACACTGAATCCCATTGGATCACATGAGCACCACCCTGATGATACTTCTTCAGCATCGAAATATGAAATACAGGGTGAACACCCGACAAATCAGGTGGCAAAGCCAACTCATCTCGAAAGGACCAATATACCTTGGGCTCAACTTGCCCTTCTTTCCAAATCTCATCACACCCTTCATGGGCGAAACCTTCAATAGAACCCGCTCTCCAACCATGAACTCCAAATCACGAACCTTCCGATCTACATAACTCTTTTGCCTACTCTGACCCATGAGAAGCCTATCCTGAATCAACTTGACCTTGTCCAAGGACTCCCTCAACAAATATGTACCCCACGGTCTAACCTCAAATGCATCAAACCAACCAATTGGAGATCGACATCTCCTACCATGAGAAGCCTCGAATGGTGCCATCTCAGCGCTCGAATGGTAACTATTATTGTAATCAAACTCCGCTAAAGGCAAAAATTGATCCCAGTGACCACCAAAGTCTATCACACATGCCCGTAACATGTCCTCAAGAACCTGAATAGTCCATTCAGACTGACCATCAGTCTGAGGGTGAAAGGTTGTACTAAGATCCACCCGAGTGCCCAACTCCTTTTGCATAGACCGCCAGAAATGAGATGTAAACTGTGTGCCACAATCTGAAATAATAGAAATAGGCTCCTCATGTAAGCGAACTATCTCTCAAATGTAGATCTTGGCTAGCTTCTCTGAATTATAGGTAGTCTGAACTGGTACGAAGTGTGCAGACTTAGCCAATCGATCCACGATGACCCATATAGCATCAAACTTACCCAAGGTACGTGGCAACCCTACCACAAAGTCCATAACAATATGCTCCCACTTCCACTCAGGTATGTGCATCCTCTTAGTAACACCTCCAGGTTTTTGGTGTTCATACTTCACCTGCTGACAATTCAAACATCAAGATACAAAATCTACTATCTCCCTCTTCATACGACAGCACCAATAATGATGCTTCAAATCACGATACATCTTAGTAGCCCCGAGATGAATAGAGTACCTCGAACTATGGGCCTCCTCCATGATCAGTCTAGTCTAATCACATGTCCGAGGAACGCAAATACGACCTTTTATCCTCAAAACTCCCTCACTATCAAGAATTGCATCCCTAGCTTCTCCTTTTGACACCTTGTCTCGAATCTTACATAAATCACCATTATCAAACTGTTGAGTCCGAATCTGCTCCAACAAGGATGACCTAGCCTCCATGTAAGCAAACACCCTACCAGATTCTGAAATATCCAGCCTCACAAGGCTATTGGCCAAGGACTGGACGTCCCTATCTAAATGATGCTCTCCAAGATGTAACAATGCTAGACTACCCATATTTTCCGTCTTTCGACTCAAGGCATCTGCTACCACATTTGCCTTGCCCGGATAATAAAGAATAGTCATGTCGTAGTCCTCGAGCAACTCCAACCACCTCCACTGCCTCAAATTGAGATCCCTCTGATTGAATATATACTGGAGGCTACGATGATCTGTGAACACCTCACAATGTACCCCATAAAGGTAATGCCTCCAAATCTTCAATGCAAATACTACCGCCGCCAACTCCAAGTCATGAGTAGGGTAGTTCTTCTCATGAACCTTCAACTACCTCGAATCATAAGCTATTACTTATCCCTTCTGCATCAATACACAACCAAGACCAATTCGAGAAGCATCACAATATACAATGAAATTCTCTCCCTCCACAGGTAGAGTCAAAATCGGAGCAGTAGTCAATAAAGTCTTGAGCTTTTGAAAACTCACCTCATAATCATCAGACCATTTGAAAGCCACTTCCTTCTGGGTCAACCTACTTAATGGGGATGCAATAGATGAGAACTCCTCCACAAATCGTCGATAATAACCTGCAAGGCCTAAGAAACTCCGAATCTCAGTAACTGAAGTAGGTCTGACCCAATCTCGAACTACCTCAATCTTCTTAGGATCCACCATAATACCCTCCTTGGACACTATATGTCCCAAGAATGCTACCGAACTAAGCCAAAACTCACACTTTGAAAATTTTGCATAGAGTTTCTTCTCCTTCAGAATCCCAAGCACAATCCTCAAATGATGCTCATGTTCCTCCTTACTACGGGAGTATATCAATATATCATCAATGAAGACAATAACAAAAGAATCAAAGTATGGTCTGAACACTCCATTCATCAAGTCCATAAAAGCTGCTAGGGCATTAGTCAATCCAAAAGACATTACCAGAAACTCATAATGACCATAACGTGTCCGAAAAGCTATCTTAGGGATATCCTCCGCCATAACCTTCAACTGATGATAACCGGATCTCAAGTCAATCTTGGAGAAAACTGAAGCACCCTGAAGCTGATAAAATAAATCATCAATACGAGGTATCAGGTACTTATTTCTAATCGTAACCTTGTTCAACTATCGATAGTCAATACACATACGCATAGATCCATCTTTCTTCTTCACAAATAACACTGGAGCACCCCAAGGAGATACACTCGATCTAATAAACCCCTTACTCAACAAATCCTGCAACTGCTCCTTCAACTCTTTCAATTTGGCCGGTGCCATACGATAAGGAGGAATGGAGATAGGTTGAGTGCCCGATTCTAAGTCAATAAAAAAATCAATATCACGATCAGGCGGAAGACCTGGTAAGTCTGTCGGAATTACCTCCGAAAATTCACTCACCACCGGAATAGACTCAAGCATAGGAGTCTCAACACTAGTATCTCGAATGAGTGCTAGGTAAGCCAAACATCCTCTGTTGACACCCAATTTTGACCGACCTATAACCCTTTCCGAATTGCTATTTGGTTATATATGTATTACAAAACCCTTTTCACTTATTATGATTACAAAATTATAAGTAACTATTATGTAAATAATTATATGTTTTAATATTCACAATTTACAAAAATTATTGTAATTATATTTTTCTTATCAAATTATTATTTTTAAATCATATTTATCGATTGTCAAATTTTGAAATAATTATTTTATTTATCGGTTTAAAGTTTAAAATATTTAAGTGTGCTTATTTTTTATAAAAAAATATCTATTATGTGTAGTACATTATTGATTAAATAGCAATTCACTTAATCTTCCCCTAAATCATTTAAATTATAACCTCATCTATCCAATTTGTTTCAATTCTAAACCTCTTCCTATTCAATTTCATTTCAATTCTAGCCCTTTCAATTCAATTCTTATTTCAATTATAGCCACTTATTCATTTCATTATAGCCAAATTGACCAAATTCAATCCAATTTCAGATTTCCATTCTTTTAATCTATGCCATCCATCCTTTAAATCATACCCAAGATCCAATCTCGATCCTCCATCTCAACCCTGATCAACGGATGAGATGAGATATATTTTTATTTCCCATTTTAATAACTTAAACCCCTAAGCCTAAAATGCTTCTTCTTTCTCCTCCTCTCTCGAAGGGCAGCAACCGCCCCTATCTCTCTTTCTCTCCGATCTCTTTTCTCCGGCGGGCAAACTCCATTGCTGGTGTCGCCCCTTCTCCCTCTTCTTCCCCTATCCTCATCGCTACTTCACCGGGGAGAAGCTCCGGCAAGAGACAACGACAAAATCGGTCAATCAAAGAAAACTTCTAGATTTTACGGAAATGGGTCTTCATAATCGGGTATTATCTCTCTATGTTTGGTTGCTAAAATCTGATATTGCAACTCTTTATTTTCCTAACTAATTTCAGAGGTGTGAAAATATGCAAATTGCTCATGATTTCTTACGATTCTCATTCATGATTACTCGTTTTGCTAACTGAAGTTCTCACCCATTAATTCGTATCTGATGCCTATTTGTTGTCCCTGTTTACTCATATAAGTTGTAAGTTAATTGGCTTCGAATTCGCTTGTTTATTCTTGTTAATTTTGGTGTTTAATTCCCTAGTTCTAACATGTCGTACATCTGTCCAATGGAGAGCAGCAAGCAAGTTGAGTATAATTCTCCCCATTGATTGATGTGTTTGATTTTGAGAAATTAATTGTGGTAACTGGTATATTACCATGGTGTATAGCGTGATTTGTAATTCTTAACGACTTTGTCATTAAATAATTATGGCAAAGGGCATATATCTTGTTGTTCCCTCTTTTCACTTGTCTTATTTTGGTAAATGTTGATTTAGTGTTACATGTAATTAGTCCATCTTATGGTAATGTGCTCAATTAAGTTGATATCCCTATGATTATGTTGTCAGATACTATTACGTGTTTAAAATTTTCTTCCCTTATCCGAATGTGGACAAATTTCCTTGCTTATATTAATTGATTAGTGTAGTTAGTTAATTTTTTTTTGCCTTAATTAGAATGTGTAGATTTTCTTACTTGTTTATATTTGGTAATATTAAATCTGATTTTACCTTTTATTTGCTTAAGGAAAATAATTCAATTGATTTGTTTTGCCTTAAATAAAGTAGGACAGATTCTTACATAGTAATATATGGTAAAATCTTTGGTATTTGGTAAAAAAAAAAAAAGACTGATTTTAGCTCTTCATGGGTTGTTGATTGGCTGATTCTCTTTGCCTATTTAAAAAAATGAAATAGATTCTTACTTGATTTTATGTTTGCTAAAAATAAAAGGCTGATTTGATTCTCCCTATCTATAAGAATTATTTTTTTAATTGAATCCTTTTTTATTTTTTCCCTTAATTGCTTGACCCCTCACCCCTATAAAAAGAGACCCCTCTCCTCATTCTAAACAGACTTGAATTTTAACACCTTTCACAATAAGAATACTCTCCCACTTTGAATTAGAAAAATACTCTCTACTCTCAAAAAATAAAAAGAGCTCTTGAAAACAAGAACAGTGGTTCTTTGTTTAGCTTTGCTGTGTTCGGGTCGAATATTTGGATTGAGCCTGTTTTCTCTGCTGATTAAAATCTCTGCTTAATCGGTTAGACTACTTCACTATTTTAAAGTTTGTTCTGCATTAGTTTTATTTGCTTTACAATATAAATTTTACATACTTTAGTATGTAAAAACATTAAAAGGAAGCATCCGGGTCAGTCTTCTTATTCTTTCGCTTATGTGTAATATTGTGCTCGTTTGACTTTTTGTTTGCCTGTTTGAATCTCATGTGTGTTCTCTACGCTGTCTGGTATGGGTTGATAATTAGTTTTACAAGCCTGCTTGTACATATTATATGTCTGCCTATATCTTCAACTTTTGTTTAACAGGGTTCGAATATAGTCCGAAAGTCTGAAGAGTCGCCTAGGAGGGATACTTGAGCAGGACTTAGTTTTATTTAAATTTGTATTCATTATTGTATTGTTTTCGTTATTTCGGTTTTGTATATTTGTAAACTTTAACACTCTATATATATGGACTTATTTTGGGGGATCGCCTAAGGGGGGAGGGGAACTATGTGCTAAGTGTTTTTTTTCTCTATTTATGTGTGAATGTTATAGAATCTGCCCGTATTACTTAATCACATAAAAAAAAAATCAATCTGTGTCGGAATATCTCTAAATAATCGGTCTTAAAATCAATCCTTGTTTACTTATAATTTTGTCTTATTTTAAACCAACCAATATGTGATAAATAACTTGTTCTGTATCAGAATGCATCCTTCATCTAAAAATAGTAATCAATTAGACTTAGATTTTATTAACTTCAGCATGTTAAAATTAGATTTTAATAATCTGTTTATGTTTCAATTAGTAGTAAATTAATGAATTCTAGTATGTCAATAACTTTTAGCATGTTAATCACTTAGAAACCATGCTCATAGGTTTTAATAACTAATTTTCAGCAGGCATATATCTTGTTTTTAAATATTTGTGTGATAATATTAATGCTTGCCACATAGACATCATTCTCATGGGATCAGTAATAATTCCAGCATGTCAATCAATTAATTTATGACCATAATCCTTAAAATCAGAATGTACAAATAAGATATGTGTATAAATATGGTGTGATAATTGTAGAATGTCACAAACAGTTATAATTTCAGCATGTTGACTAATTAGATACCATGTCTATAGGATCAATAATAACTTCAGCATGCTAATTAATTAAATGTTGTGTGTGAATTCATGTTAATTAATTATATAGTTTCAGCATGTTTAAGCCATTACAATAGCAGATCTTAGGCTTACATTAACCTTATTTTGCCAATAATGTGGGTTAGACGTCATGGTTTGGTCTAATAATTTCAGCATGTTGATTAGTTTAATTAATTGCATTTTATAACCTAATGTGTTAATAACTTAAGAATGTCAACCACATAGAAATCATGCTTATTGGTTTTAAATAAATTTTACTATGTTATGGAATAGAAATCATGCTTGTAGGCATTTTATAATAATTTTGCTTGTCGATTGCTTTAACATTCTGATTTCGGCCTTTAATAAAAAAAAATCGGCATACTAATGATGTCAAAAGAGTTAAATTTGAGCAATTTAAATGCTGATCTGATTAAATCCTGCCCAAAATAATAATTTTTTGCCTTATGAATAATTGTCTTGCCACTTAAAATCAACCAATAAATTGTCTG
The DNA here is from genome assembly GCA_018342035.1 of Solanum appendiculatum. NCBI lineage: Eukaryota > Viridiplantae > Streptophyta > Magnoliopsida > Solanales > Solanaceae > Solanum > Solanum appendiculatum. The sequence continues at coordinate 87,495 of JAGDQO010000833.1, forward strand.
TATCTAGGTACCCTTCTGTCCCCTTAAAACAAACGAACTTGTTTGTTATAATGCCTGTTTGTATGTGCACACACTTCACATGATATCCTCTCACTTTATTTATGTTGGTAAGCATGCTAATATAAATTTAGAGGCCAATTTGAGATTTTACCTGCTAAATGCTTGTCCAATGTGTTTTTCCTTGACGCTTAGAGAGTCCATGTGTAACTTATATTTTATTTAAGTCTAAAAACCTACCTTTTAGCCAAGTCAAATGCTTCTTGGACCTTAAGTGGGACGCTAGGTACCTTTTAGGACGCTAGTTTTATCATTTTTCTTTAGATCGCTTTAGGCCTTTAATAATAATTGAACCTTAGAAAAGGAGGATAGGGGTATTTAGGCCCTTTGGACATGATGGAAGGTGACTCGAGCAAAAAGCCGACAAACAAAAAAAAATTATGAATTTGTCTTGGCATATCGAGTAAAGCCGAGTGCTGATCCAAAGAGGACATTATTTAATCTAGGTTTTTTTTCGGTTTTCTTTTTTCTTTTATTATTTTTTATTTGGGGTAGCTTAAAATTAGCTAAAAATGTCTTTCCCAGATCTATTTGTGCATCTTCTATCTTCTCGCTTCTCTCTTTAATTGTTTATTTGTATTAATTGTTTCATTTGTTTTATTAGTATTTTTTTATTTTATCACTTAGTTTGATTATAGATTAATAAGTAAATTTATAAAAATTGGACCTTATTTGACAATTTGTAACCCCCACATGAAAATATGAGATACAGTCGGGAACCACCTTTTGTGAACCTCGAGGGGTGCTTAACACCTTCCCCTTGAGATAATTTGAACCCTTACCTGATCTCTGGTTCGCAGACCATTTAGATTAATTAGTTAGGTTGGATTGGTTCTCTAACGCGCCTTTAATTCATTAGGTGGCGACTCTTCTTTTATATAAAAATCCAAAAGAGTTGTTAGGTCGCTGCATCAGCCTGTTTTGCGAAAAAATGGGGCGCGACAGAATGACGACTCCGCTGGGGAAATTAGGTTCTTACCATTACGCGTTTTATATTTTATGTGGGGTTTGTTTGTTTGTTATCTTTGTTTATTTCTTTTCTATGTTTAATCCTCTTCCCTTTTCCCTATTTGTTCATCTGCGTATTTTCCTTAATTATTTGATTTGCCTACCTTACATGTTATAACCTTTCCTTATTTGTTTATTATTTATTTATGTATTTATTTATTTATTTACCGCTTTCCTTAAACTGCCTATGTGTTACCGCTTTCCAACTAAATGTTAATTATTACTGCTTTGATAAACTGACATTCCGCTCATACTTCTCCAATTGGGATCCTCTACTCCTTTATTTTTATTTTATCATGATGTTGTGCCTTTGCACGTCTCACAAATATTCCTCCAGAAAAATACCCTATATTAGAGAGATGGCAGATGCATGGCAAAAGCGGATGGTTTTACTACCGTGTAACCATGTGCTTTCTCGCATAGAATACCTTCAGTCCGTGTCTATCCAACTCTTAGAAAACTTAAGATAGAGCTATCCGTCCTTGATTAAGTCATGCATGCGTAAAGCTAGGTGGGTTAACCCTTGGTGTCAACTCACATCTTTAGTGCCACCCTATCGCCTAAAGGGCCCCAACACCCTTTAGACCAATTTCATATTATGTGTCAATGTGATCATAATAATTAATTTAAGCAAAATTATGCCAAAATGGAGTTTAGAACTTGTTTGCTGTTTTGTTTGCAGAGTCATGGCCTTTTCTAATTTCATCAAGTCACAAATGATGGTAGATGTGAATCCCAAGCTAAGAAAATGGTGAAATAATATTAAGAAGGACCACGAAGTGGAGATTCGCCAACTCTTGGGTGGCTTGATAAGCCTTTTATTTGTTGCACCAGACCCTCATTTGATCGTGGCTTTGCTGAACTTTGGGACCCTGTAAGGATGGTCTTCAAATTTATTGACTTCGAACTAGCCTCGACGATCAAAGAGATTAGCGGTTTCACCGACTTGCTCTACCACGAATGCGAAATGATTACACCCTATAAGCCATCAGCGAGGAAGTTTATAGAAGGCCTAGGACTGGAGTACAATCCAACATTAGCCTGTTTGGATCTTGGGTGGGTCTCCTTCGACTTTCTGTGTTCACACTTCGGCCGGGAAGGTGGTTATTGGTTTTGCTATGGAGATTTCGATAGCTCTGGCAAAAGATGGGAAAAAGATCGCCTGAAAGCGTTTGCCATCGCACTATTAGGGACTCTAGCTTTTCCCAAGGAGAGAGGAAAGATCGACACACGTCTCATTTATGTGGTTCATGATTTGACTCAAAGAGTGAATGAACCAAGGAAGACCATAGTGCCCATGATACTGGAAGAAATAATGAGAAGTCTTTCTACATGCGTCGATGGTAGAATGTTCTTCGGAGGATGCAATCTTCTGCTACAACTGTGGGCTATCGAACACTTCTATAAATGACGCGACACGATAGATCTCTTCCTCGATTATGGAAACAAAATTCATAATTCTTCGAGAAGAATGGAACATTTTCCCGCCCCCGTGGGGAACGAAAATTGGTTCATGTTTTTGAAAGGACTCGACAGTCATCACATTCAGTGGAAGCTTTCTTGGTTGTCCACCCCTCGAGAAATAGTAAAAGGCGATGATCGCTATTTCATCGAACTTATTGGCTTGAAAGGTGTTCAACCATATGTTCCTCTTGGAGTACTCCGCTAATTCGGACAGGTTCAAGGGATACCACTGCGGTCCAACATGGACCACTTTAAGTATGACTTTGAATCAGACAATCTGCAAGTCCACAACATACTTCGAAGATGGGAGCGGGTATTGACCATCGACATGGGTGCACGACAATCTGTCTTTACACTCGAGTATTACATGTGGATCCTGAAAAAGGGTCAAGACAGAGAATTAAGCGGAGAAGGTTACTATGGGCTCATCGATGAGAAAGAGAACATATGGGCACGCAATTTGCTGAATCGCGGATATGAAGCCACTCCAAGCATAAGAGGGCAGATAGCACCAAGCCCTTGGGGTCGATATTTCCGAGATGTTGAGTTTTAGGATGATTTCCCCATTACCCATTTTCCCTTAGTTTATTTTGTTGCTTTTTCTCATTATGATGTAATAGTTCTAATTTCTTGCAATAAACAATAGTCTGTTTTTATTTCTAACTCTAAACTCCAAATTGGCAAAAACGGTTTGTATTAATCATCGTGCATCACTTATTTGTCGTCTTAGGCCTACCTCTGGCTCAACGAGGCTCCTTGCATTTTAGGACGTTTTATTTAGCAAAACAATGTGCTTGTTATCTCAATTTACACAATGTTCTAGCTTGGTTTCTTTTGATTTTTATTTTTGTTTACCCCTTCCCAACGGTTGATCTGTAGACCATGGTTTACCACGCGCGATCAAAAGGCGCTCTTCGTTCTCCTCCTAGTTCAAATCGCAAGGGAAAGAGAAAAATGAGTGATAACCATACTGGCACAAAAAGGGTGGAAAAAGAATACCCTTCAAGTGAGTTGGTCTCAAGGTTGGAGCAGAAAATAAGAGAATTAGAAGGAGAGATAGCTGATATGCGTGAATGGGCCAAGCTGTTACTTTCTATCGATCCCTCTTTGGAGACAAACATGGATACCCAGCCTACCATAAATCAGTCTGTCTTCCAAAATAACCCTCCACCAATTCATCCTACTCCTCATCCTCAAAATCAACCAAACTTCATCCTCATTCCTCCAAAAAAGACTCAGTTTCCAAATCATCCATATCCACCTCAACATCCTATATATGCCCCCAGACCTCCATATCTTACTTCATGCCTACAGAGCTCCACAATACAACCTCTCCACTATCAAACACCTTTGTACCAGAATACTTGGTATCGTGCACCATTCGTACCATATCAAATGCCACATTCTCTATGTCAACAACCTACATATCCCATCCACAATGCCAAAACCTCCACTCAAAGACGTATTCGCAAAAATCTCTTCAATGTTGAAAAGAAGCCCGTCAAAGTTTACACTCCTTTAGCAGAACCCATAGGCCAACTCTATGAAAGGCTTAAGGTGGCTGGCTATGTGACACCTATTCCTCCTATAAATCCAGACATTCAATCCAAATGGTATAACCCCAACAAGGTTTGTGCTTATCATTCAGGGATGAAAGGACATACCTTAGAAGAATGTCGTGATCTGAAGGACAAAATAAACCATTTGATTGATACTAAAGTCATACGCTTCCAACAGTGAGTATCTGGAAAGTCGTTTGAAGCAGTTTTCAATAAAGGCTTATGCCATTTGAGTTTTCTACATGCAGGCACCATTAGGTTTTGGCAAGGAAAGTACCCGTACTAGCGGATGGACAATAAATTTGGCCCGAATCCATCTTTTCAGTTATTGTTGAATAATGTTTTGGTTTATGCCCTTCTACTTTTTAATTTGGAACTACGTCAGACCTGATTCTCGTTTAAGAGGGGATACGTAGGCGCTCCTACGGAGTTCGGTCTTATCCTAATAAAAACTTTCATTTTCCCTTGAGTACATAACTGGGGCAGGATTTTTGAGAGGAACTCAAAAATTCCCATTGAAGAGCACTTTCAAGCAAATCATAGGACTGGGGCATAATTTTTTAGAGGGTCTCAAAAATTCCGTGAAAAGAGTATTTTCTTGCAAGTCAAATACTGGGGCAGGATTTTTGAGAGGGTCTCAAAAATTCTATCAAATGATTATTTTCTTACAAGTCACTGGATTGAGAGGACCTCAATAATCCCATTCTGTTACAAATCTTGAAACTGGGGCAGAAATTTTTTAGGAGTCCTAAAAAATTTTGGAAAGTGCATCCAGAATAAGAGGACGATCTCCAAGCAGCCATCAAAGGAGCACGCTAGTCAAACCGGAGATACAGATCAACCTCCCCCTCTTTAACTGACTATTTTTCTTTGAATGCAGAAAAGACAGGTACGTATGCAACAAGCAATTTCAACAACAGCCCGAAAAACCAAGCTACTCTATACTGGGACCGATAATCGCCAATAAATGGCACCCCGGCTTCCAATGAGATGAAGGTCTAAGCCACTTCATATTCTCAAATATCATAATGAACTCGAAAGGACAAGACGAAAGAGCAAGCTACCTTATACTGAGCTCGACAAATCGCTAGAAATGGCATTATATCTTTTCTAACAAGACGAAGGTCTAAGCTACTATTATACTGTGCCCGAGAATTGCATCTGCTTATGCCCGAGGATTTCATTGAGCTCGAGAAAATTACATGTGCACGAAGATCACATTGAGCCCGAAAATTGCATTGAGCCCAAAAAATTGCATTGAGCCCGAGATATTGCATGTGCCCAAGAATTGCATTGAGCCTGAAAAATTACATTGAGCCCGAGATATTGCATATGCCCGAGAATTGCATTGAGCCCAAAAAAATTGCATGTGCCAGAGAATTGCATTGAGCCCAAAAAATTGCATTGAGCCCGAGATATTGCATGTGCCAGAGAATTGCATTGAGCCCGAGAAAATTGCATGAGCTCGAGATATTGCATCGTGCCCGAGACATCGCATCGTGCACGAAAATTGCAAGAGCCCGAGAAAATTGCATGAGCCAAAAAAATTGCATGCACTCGAGAATTGCATTGAGCCCGAGATGTTGCATGTGCCCGAGAAAGTTGCATGAGCCCGAGATATTGCATCGTGCCCGAGACATCGCATCGTGCCTAAGATATTGCATATGCCCGAGATATTGCATGAGCCCGAGAAAATTGCACGTGCCCGAAGATTGCGTTGAGCTCGAGAAATTGCATGTGCCCGAGATATTGCATGTGTCCGGAGATTGTATTGTGTCCGAAAATTGCATTGAGCTCAAGAAATTACATTGAGCACGAGATTGCATTGTGCCCGAGGATCGCAATGACCCCAAAAATTACACCAAGCCCGAAAACCATATCGGAGCTACTATTGAATCAAGTCGTGAAGATCATATTGAGTCCGATGAACTCATCCACATGGAGGTTCTATCGACTAATGCCACAAGCGCCACCTAAGGCCCGAATCATATCAAAACAGATACGCTCTCTTTACTCATCATTTATGTTCCAAAGGCGTCATAGTCTAAAGGCATCATCTTTCATGGCCTGCAGACGTCATTTCATGGCCTGAGGATTTTATTTATGCTTATCATGTTCTTAAGGCGTCATAGTCTAAAGATATCATCTTCCATGGCCTGCAAACATCATTTCATAACCTAAGGATTTAATTTTGCGTATCATGGCCCTAGACATCATAGACTGAGACATCATTTTCATAGTCTTAAGGAAACTTTCATGGTCTGTATGGGAAATTGCATCATGTTTATAAATTATTCAATTGATATATATGTCCTAATCACTTTATCTAGTCATAGTGCAAGCTACAGATTTGCAAAGACTGACGGATTGCAGACTAGGTCAGTCGCCCTTTCAGATGTGACCATCGTGTTGATATATCGCAACAAAGGCCCTCTCAACTTTGCTACTTATATGATCCTTTGCTCCCCAACTTAAGTCACTCTCTCTTCCTTACACTATTCATTCTACCTCGAGCTTTAATCTATTCTTTAAGCCCTTATCGCTCCCGTGCGAATCCCGTACCCTTATTTCATTCTTAAGAGTATAGTTCGCTCCTAAATCCAGAACTACACATGGCCTAATTCTCGTAATTCCAGAGATATGTAGGCTACTTAAAACAAAAGTCTCGGTCATACCCTTTTTCCAGCCCTATACCATTCAATTGATCCGATTGACATCTTCCTGTCGGTCGGACAAAATCGGCTACTTAGTCAATGTTGGTTGCCCGACAATTCATCCTTCATTCTCGAGCAACCAAGGGGCAGCTGTTGACACCCAATTTTGACGGACCTAAAACCCTTTCTGAATTGCTATTTGGTTATATACGTATTACAACCCCCTTTTCACTTATTACGATTACAAAATTATAAGTAACTTTTATGTAAATAATTATATGTTTTAATATTCACAATTTACAAAAATTATTGTAATTATATTTTTCTTATCAAATTATTTTTTTAAAATCATATTTATCGAAGGTCAAATTTTGAAATAATAATTTTACTTATCTGTTTAAAGTATAAAATATTTAAGTGTGCTTATTTTTTATAAAAAAATTATCTATTATGTGTAGTACATTATTGATTAAATAGCCATTCATTTAATTTTCCCCTAAATCATTTTAATTATAACCTCTTCTATCCAATTTGTTTCAATTCTAGACCTCTTCCTATTCAATTTCATTTCAATTCTAGCCCTTTCAATTCAATTCTTATATCAATTATAACCAGTTATTTATTTCAATTATAGCCAAATTGATCAAATTCAATCCAATTTAAGATTTCTGTTGTTTTAATCTATGTCATCCGTCCTTTAAATCTTACCCAAGATCCAATCTCGATCCTCCATCTCAACCCTGATCAACGGATGAGATGAGATATATTTTTATTTCCCATTTTAATATCTAAAACCCCTAAGCCTAAAATGCTTCTTCTTTCTCCTCCTCTCTCGAAGGGCAGCAGCCACCCCTATCTCTCTTTCTCTCCAATCTCTTTTCTCCGGCCGGAGAACTCCATTGCTGGTGTCGCCCCCTCTCCCTCTTCTTCCCCTATCCTCGTTGCTACTTCACCGGTGAGAAGATCTGGCGAAAGACACTCTCTCCAGCGCCGCCTCCCCTCTCTTCTCTGCCTCTTCTCTTCTCCCTCCCCTTGCGATCCACAAGAGCAACCAGCAGCTCCATCAACAACGCCAACCGGCGAAGACCACCGGTGAAACAGCAGCAGCCGGCAGAACCCCAACCCTGGCGGAACCCCTCTCTCCAGGTCGCCACCTCCTCTCTTCTCTCCAGCCCCTCCTCTTCTCCTTCCCGTCCTCTCTTTCTCGCAGGACCGGCGAGGAAGAACAACAACAACTCCAACCGGCAAATTCTGGTGGAGCAAGCGAGGCAGTAGCTCCGGCAAGAGACAACGACAAAATCGGTCAATCAAAGAAAACTTCTTGATCTTACGGAAATGGGTCTTCATAATCGGGTATTATATCTCCATGTTTGGTTGCTAAAATCTGACATTGCAACTCTTTATTTTCCTAACTAATTTCAGAGGAGTGAAAATGTACAAATTGCTCATGATTTCTTACGATTGTCATTCATGATTACTCGTTTTGCTAACTGAAGTTCTCACCCATTAATTCGTATCTCATGCCTATTTGTTGTCCTTGTTTACTCATATAAGTTGTAAGTCAATTGGCTTCGAATTCGCTTGTTTATTCTTGTTAATTTTGGTGTTTAATTCCCTAGTTCTAACATGTCGTACATCTGTCCAATGGAGAGCAGCAAGCAAGTTGAGTATAATTCTCCCCATTGATTGATGTGTTTGATTTTGAGAAATTAATTGTGGTAACTGGTATATTACCATGGTGTATAGCGTGATTTGTAATTCTTAACGACTTTGTCATTAAATAATTATGGCAAAGGGCATATATCTTGTTGTTCCCTCTTTTCACTTGTCTTATTTTGGTAAATGTTGATTTAGTGTTACATGTAATCAGTCCATCTTATGGTAATGTGCTCAATTAAGTTGATATCCCTATGATTATGTTGTCATATACTATTACGTGTTTAAGTTTTTCTTTCCTTATCCGAATGTGGACAAATTTCCTTGCTTATATTAAAACGATTAGTGTTGTTAGTTAATATATTTTTTTTGCCTTAATTAGAATGTGTAGATTTTCTTACTTCTTTATATTTGGTAATATTAAATCTGATTTTACCTTTTATTTGCTTAAGGAAAATAATTCAATTGATTTGTTTTGCCTTAAATAAAGTAAGACAGATTCTTACATAGTTATATATGGTAAAATCTTTGGTATTTGGCAAAAAAAAAATAAGACTGATTTTAGCTCTTCATGGGTTGTTGATTGGCTGATTCTCTTTGCCTATTTTAAAAAATGAAATAGATTCTTACTTGATTTTATGTTTGGTAAAAATAACAGGCTGATTTGATTTTCCCTTTCTATAAGAATTTTTTTTTAATTGAATTCTTTTTTATTTTTTTTCCATAATTGCTTGGCCCCTCACCCCTATAAAAAGAGACCCCTCTCCTCATTCTAAGCAGACTTGAATTTTAACACCTTTCACAATCAGAATACTCTCCCACTTTGAATTAGAAAAATACTCTCTACTCTCAAAAAATAAAAAGAGCTCTTGAAAACAAGAAAAGTGGTTCTTTGTTTAGCTTTGTTATGTTCAGGTCGAATATTTGGACTGAGCCTGTCTTCTTTGCTGATTAAAATTTCTTTTTAACCGGTTAGACTACTTCACTATTTTAATCTTTGTTCTGCATTAGTTTTATTTACTTTACAATATAAATTTTACATACTTTAGTATGTAAAGACATTAAAAGGAAGCATCCGGGTGAGTCTTCTTATTCTTTCGCTTATGTGTGATATTGTGTTCGTTTGACTTTTTGTTTGCCTGTTCGAATCTCATGTGTGTTCTCTACACTGTCTGGTATGGGTTGATAATTAGTTTTACAAGCCTGCTTGTACATATTATATATCTGCCTATATCTTCAACTTTTGTTTAACAAGGTTCGAATATAGTCCGGAAGTCTGAAGAGTCGCCTAGGAGGGATACTTGGGCAGGACTTAGTTTTATTTACATTTGTATTCATTATTGTATTGTTTTCATTATTTCGGTTTTGTATATTTGTAAACTTTAACACTCTCTATATATGGACTAATTTTGGGGTGATCGCCTAAGGGGCGAGGGAAACTATGTGCTAAGTGGTTTTTTTCTTTATTTATGTGTGAATTTTATAGAATCTGCCCGTATTACTTAATCACATAAAAAAAAATTCAATCTGTGTCGGAATATCTCTAAATAATCGGTCTTAAAACCAATCCTTGTTTGCTTATAAGTTTGTCTTACTTTGAAACCAACCAATAAGTGATAAATAACTTGTTCTGTATCAGAATGCATCCTTCATCTAAAAATAGTAATCAATTAGACTTAGATTTTATTAACTTCAGGGTGTTAAAATAAGATTTTAAGAATCTGTTTATGTTTCAATTAGTTGTAAGTTAATGAATTCTAGTATGTCAATAACTGTTAGCATGTTAATCACTTAGAAACCATGCTCATAGGTTTTAATACCTAATTTTCAGCAGGCATATATCTTGTTCTTAAATATTTGTGTGATAATATTAATGCTTGCCACATAGACATCATGCTCATGGGATCAGTAATAATTCCAGCATGTCAATCAATTAATTTATGACCATAAGCCTTAAAATCAAAATGTAAAAATAAGATATGTGCTTAAATATGGTGTGATAATTGCAGAATGTTACAAACTGTTATAATTTCAGCATGTTGACTAATTAACTGCTTTCATCACACCATAGGGTGTCTACAACTACAAGGTGATGCCTTCCGGGTTAAAAAATGTTGGGGCCACATATATGAGAGCGATGACCACATTGTTTCATGACATGATCCACAAAGGAAATCGAAGTTTATATGGATGACATCATCATCAAATCAAAGAAGGGTTTGAATCATCTGGATGATCTTCGAAAGTTCTTTGCTAGACTGCGCAAGTACAATTTGAAGTTGAATCCTGCAAAGTGTCTTTGGTGTTCCTGGAAGCTGTTGGGTTTTATCATCAGTCGTCGAGGTATAGAGTTGGATCCATCAAATATCAAAGCCATTCGGGATCTTCCTCCGCCAAAAAGCAAGAAAGAGGTGATGAGTTTCTTGGGACGACTTAACTACATTAGTCGTTTCATAGCTCAGTGTACCATCATTTGCGAGCCAATTTTCAAGTTGTTGAAGAAAGATGCCACTGTAAAATGGTCGGAAGACTGTCAACAAGCATTTGATAAAACCAAAGACTACTTGTCAAATCCTCCTGCATTGGTCCCACCAGAGTCTGGTAGGCCACTGCTATTGTACATATCAGTATTGGATAATGCTTTTAGCTGCATTCTAGGGCAACATGATGAAACAGGAAGGAAGGAGCAAGCCATATACTACATGAGCAAGAAGTTCACATCATATGATCCCCGTTATTCGTTGCTGGAACGTACTTGTTGCACCTTGGCCTGGGCTGCTCAAAAGCTGCGACATTACCTCTCGTCGCATACTACTTACTTGATCTCAAGGATGGATCCCCTGAAGTACATCTTCTCAAAGCCCATGCCCACAGGCAAACTGGCTAAATGACATATACTATTGAGCGAATTTGACATAGTATATGTCAAGCAAAAAGCAATGAAAGCACAAGCATTGGCAGATCATCTGGCTGAAAATCCTGTGGATGAAGAATACAGATCTCTAATGACTTACTTTCCTAATGAAGAGATAGCTTTTGTAGGTGAAGATATATCTGAAGAATATGATGGTTGGAGGATGTTCTTTGATGGGGCCAAGAATCTGAATGGGTCCGGCATCGGAGCTGTTGTGATCTCGCCAACTGGTCAACATTATCCCATAGCAGCAAAACTTTGATTTTTTTGTTCCAATAACATGGCTGAGTATGAAGCGTGCATTTGAGCCTCCGACGGGCAGTTGATTTGGATGTCCAAAAGTTGTTGATAATTGGAGACTCAGATTTATTGATTAATCAAGTACGAGGCGAGTGGGCGACCAAGAATCAAAAGTTGCTGCCATACTTGGAATGCATACACAGATTGTGCAAAAGGTTCATCAAATTGGAATTCAAGCATGTTCCAAGAATCCAGAATGAGTTTGCAGACGCTCTAGCCACTTTATCATCTATGATTCAACATCCAGATCAGAACTATATCGATCCTATTCATATTCATACATACGAGCAACCAGCATATTGCTTTCACGTTGAGGAAGAGCCTGACAGGAAGCCTTGGTACAATGATATACAAGGATATCTGAAGAATGATGAGTATCCTGAGGATGCAACAAGCATACAAAAACGCACGATCCGGAGGTTAGCAAATCAATCTTTCTAAGTGGAGAAATCTTGTATATGAGGACTCCCGATCTAGGTTTGCTAAGGTGCGTTGATGCTGGAGAAGCATCTAGGTTGGTGGAAGAAATACATGCTGGAACATGCGGTCCTCACATGAATGGTTTCACTTTGGCAAAAATATCCTGAGAGCAGGATATTTCTGGCTGGCTATGGAGACCGATTGCATCCGCTTTGTTAAAAAATGCCATCAATGCCAGACTCACGCAGACATGATCAGAGTTCCTCCAAATGAACTCCATGTTACTAGTTCACTTTGGCCTTTTGCAGCCTGGGGTATGGATGTTATTGGCCCTATCGAACCGGCGGCGTCCAACGGACATAGATTCATCCTTGTTGCAATTGACTACTTCACCAAATGGGTTGAAACCACCTCCCACAAGTCCGTCACGAAGAAGATTGTGGATGATTTTTATTATTTGTAGATTCGAAATTCCTGAGTCCATTGTTACAGATAATGGGACCAATTTCAACAGTGATATGATGCAAGCAATGTGTGAGAAATTCAAGATCAATCATAGAAACTCAACAGCATACAGGCCACAGATGAATGGAGCAGTCGAGGCTGCCAACAAGAACATCAAGAGGATACTGCGTAAAATGATTGACAACTACAAGCACTGGCATGAAAAGTTGTCATTTGACTTGCTAGGATACCGTACCACCATCAGAAATTCTACTGGAGCTACGCCTTATTTCCTGGTATACGGTAATGAAGCTGTGATACCCGCTGAAGTGGAGATACCGTCTCTGAGGATCATTCAAGAAGCAGAGTTGAGCGATGCTAAGTGGGTGCAGAATCGGCTCAAAAACCTAGCCTTAATTGACGGAAGAAGAGTTAATGCAATCTGCCACGGCCAGCTCTATCATAATAGAATGGCAAGAGCCTTCAACAAAAGGGTCAAACCCAGACATTTCTCACCTGGGCAATTGGTCCTGAAGCGAATCTTCCAAATCAAGAAGAGGCAAAGGGTAAATTCTCACCAAACTAGCAAGGTCCTTACGTGGTTTCTCAGGTTTTAACTAGAGGTGCCCTCATACTAGCATAAATGGATGGTGAAGTTTTGCCCAAAACTATCAACTCAGATGCTGTGAAGAAATACTGCATCTAAGCTTTGATTCATGCTCTTTATTTTGTAATTTAGAACTACGTCAGACTTGATTCCCATTTAAGAAGGGATATGTAGGCGCTCCTATGGAGTTCGGTCTTATCCTAATAAAAATTTTCATTTTCCCTTGAGTACATAACTGGGGCAGAATTTTTGAGAGAAACTTAAAAATTCCCATTGAAGAGCACTTTCAAGCAAATCATAGGACTGGGGCAGAATTTTTGAGAGGGTCTCAAAAATTTCGTGAACAGAGCATTTTCTTGCAGGTCAAATAATGGGGCAGAATTTTTGAGAGGGTCTCAAAAATTCTATCAAATGATTATTTTCTTGCAAGTCACTGGATTGAGAGGACCTCAATAATCCCATTCTGTTACGAAATCCTAAAACTGGGGCAGAAATTTTTGAGGGGACCTAAAAAATTTTGGAAAGTGCATCCAGAATAAGAGGATGATCTCCAAGCAGCCATCAAAGGAGCACGCTGGTCAAACCGGAGATACAGATCAACCTCCCCCTCTTTAACTGACTATTTTTCTTTGAATGCAGAAAAGACAGGTACGTATGCAACAAGCAATTTCAACAACCGCCCAAAGAACCAAGCTACTCTATACTGGGCCCGATAATCGCCAGTAAATGGCACCCCGGCTTCCAATGAGATGAAGGTCTAAGCCACTTCATATTCTCAAATATCATAATGAACTCGAAAGGAAAATACGAAAGAGCAAGCTACCTTATACTGAGCTCGGCAAATTGCTAGAAATGGCATTTTATCTTTTCTAACAAGACGAATGTCTAAGCTACTATTATATGTGCCCGAGAATCGCATCTGCTTATGCCCGAGGATCTCATTGAGCTCGAGAAAATTGCATGTGCCCGAAGATCGCATTGAGCCCGAAAATTGCATTAAGCCCGAAAATTGGATTGAGCCCGAAAAATTGCATTGAGTCTAAGATATTGCATGTGCCCAAAAATTGCATTGAGCCCGAAAAATTGCATTGAGCCTGAGCTATTGCATGTGCCCGAGAATTGCATTGAGCCCGAGAAAATTGCATGAGCCCGAGATATTGCATCGTCCCCGAAAATTGCATGTGCCCACCTCCTCTCTCTCCTCCTCTCTTCTCTCCAGCCCCTCCTCTTCTCCTTCCCGTCCTCTCTTTCTCACAGGACCGGCGAGGAAGAACAACAACAACTCCAACAAGCAAATTCTGGTGGAGCAAGCAAGGCCAGTAGCTCCGGCAAGAGACAACGACAAAATCGGTCAGTCGATGAAACCTTCTAGATCTTACGGAAATGGGTCTTCATAATCGGGTATTATCTCTCTATGTTTGGTTGCTAAAATCTGATATTGCAACTCTTTATTTTCCTAACTAATTTCAGAGGTGTGAAAATATGTAAATTGCTCCTGATTTCTTACGATTCTAATTCATGATTACTCATTTTGCTAACTCAAGTTCTCACCCATTAATTCGTATGTCATGCCTATTCGTTGTCCCTGTTTACTCATATAAGTTGTAAGTCAATTGGCTTCGAATTCGCTTGTTTATTCTTGTGAATTTTGGTATTTAATTCCCTAGTTCTAACATGTCGTACATCTGTCCAATGGAGAGCAGCAGGCAAGTTGAGTATAATTCTCCCCATTGATTGATGTGTTTGATTTTAAGAAATTAATTGTGGTAACTGGTATATTACCATGGTGTATAGCGTGATTTGTAATTCTTAACGACTTTGTCATTAAATAATTATGGCAAAGGGCATATATCTTGTTGTTCCCTCTTTTCACTTGTCTTATTTTGGTAAATGTTGATTTAGTGTTACATGTAATCAGTCCATCTTATGGTAATGTGCTCAATTAAGTTGATATCCCTATGATTATGTTGTCAGATACTATTACGTGTTTAAAATTTTCTTTCCTTATCCGAATGTGGACAAATTTCCTTGCTTATATTAATTGATTAGTGTTGTTAGTTAATTTTTTTTTTGGCCTTAATTAGAATGTGTAGATTTTCTTACTTGTTTATATTTGATAATATTAAATCTGATTTTACCTTTTATTTGCTTAAGGAACATAATTCAATTGATTTGTTTTGCCTTAAATAAAGTAGGATAGATTCTTACATAGTTATATATGGTAAAATCTTTGCTATTTGGTAATAAAAAATAAGACTGATTTTAGCTCTTCATGGATTGTTGATTGGCTGATTCTCTTTGCCCATTTAAAAAAATGAAATAGATTCGTACTTGATTTTATGTTTGGTAAAAATAAAAGGCTGATTTGATTCTCTCTTTCTATAAGAATTTTTTTTTTTAATTGAATCCTATTTTTTTTTTTTTCCTTAATTGCTTGACCCCTCACCCCTATAAAAAGAGACATCTCTCCTCATTCTAAACAGACTTGAATTTTAACACCTTTCACAATCAGAATACTCTCCCACTTTGAATTAGAAAAATACTCTCTACTCTCAAAAAATAAGAAGAGCTCTTGAAAACAAGAAAAGTGGTTCTTTGTTTAGCTTTGCTGTGTTCGAGTCGAATATTTGGATTGAGCCTGTCTTTTCTGCTGATTAAAATTTCTGCTTAACCGGTTAGACTACTTCACTATTTTAATCTTTGTTTTGCATTAGTTTTATTTGCTTTACAATATAAATTTTACATACTTTAGTATGTAAAGACATTAAAAGGAAGCATCCGGGTCAGTCTTCTTATTATTTTGCTTATGTGTGATATTGTGCTCATTTGACTTTCTGTTTGCCTGTTCGAATCTCATGTGTGTTCTCTACACTGTCTGGTATGGGTTGATAATTAGTTTTACAAGCCTGCTTGTACATATTATATACCTGCCTATATCTTCAACTTTTGTTTAACAGGGTTCGAATATAGTCCGGA
The DNA here is from genome assembly GCA_018342035.1 of Solanum appendiculatum. Taxonomy (NCBI): domain Eukaryota; kingdom Viridiplantae; phylum Streptophyta; class Magnoliopsida; order Solanales; family Solanaceae; genus Solanum; species Solanum appendiculatum. The sequence continues at coordinate 103,554 of JAGDQO010000833.1, forward strand.
AGTCTGAAGAGTCGCCTAGGAGGGATACTTGGGCAGGACTTAGTTTTATTTACATTTGTATTCATTATTGTATTGTTTTCGTTATTTCAGTTTTGTATATTTGTAAACTTTAACACTCTATATATATGGACTAATTTTGGGGGATCGCCTCAGGGGCGAGGGAAACTATGTGCTAAGTGGTTTTTTTCTTTATTTATGTGTGAATGTTATAGAATCTGCCCGTATTACATAATCACATAAAAAAAATTCAATCTGTGTCGGAATATCTCTAAATAATCGGTCTTAAAATCAATCCTTGTTTGCTTATAATTTTGTCTTATTTTAAAACTAACCAATATGTGATAAATAACTTGTTCTATATTAGAATGCATCCTTCATCTAAAATTAGTAATCAATTAGACTTAGATTTTATTAACTTCAGCATGTTAAAATCAGATTTTAATAATCAGTTGATGTTTCAATTAGTAGTAATTTAATGAATTCTAGTATGTCAATAACTGTTAGCATGTTAATCACTTAGAAACCATGCTCATAGGTTTTAATAATTAATTTTCAGCAGGCATATATCTTGTTCTTAAATGTTTGTGTGATAATATTAATGCTTGCCACATTGACATCGTGCTCATGAGATCAGTAATAATTCCAGCATGTCAATCAATTAATTTATGACCATAACCGTTAAAATCAGAATGTAAAAATATGATATGTGCATAAATATGGTGTGATAATTGCAGAATGTTACAAACTGTTATAGTTTCAGCATGTTGACTAATTAGATACCATGTCTATAGGATCAATAATAACTTCAGCATGCTAATTAATTAAATGTTGTGTGTGAATTCATGTTAATTAATTATATGGTTTAGCATGTTTAAGCTATTAAAATAGCAGATCTTAGGCTTACATTAACCTTATTTTGCCAATAATGTGGGTTAGACGTCATGTTTAGGTCTAATAATTTCAACATGTTGATTCGTTTAATTAATTGCATTTTATAACCTAATGTGTTAATAACCTAAGAATGTCAACCACATAGAAATCATGCCTATAGGTTTTAAATAAATTTTACTATGTTATGGAATAGAAATCATGCTTGTAGGCATTTTATTATAATTCTGCTTGTCGATTGCTTTAACATTCTGATTTAGGCCTTTAATAAAAAAAAATCGGCGTACTAATGATGTCAAAAGAGTTAAATTTGAGCAATTTAAATGTTGATCTTATTAAATCCTGCCCAAAATAATAATTTTTTGCATTATGAATAATTGTCTTGCCACTTAAAATCAACCAATAAATTGTCTGTATCTAAGTACCCTTCTGTCACCTTAAAACAAACGAACTTGTTTGTTATAATGCCTGTTTGTATGTGCACACACTTCATGTGATATCCTCTCACTTTATTTATGTCTGTAAGCATGCTAATTAAAATTTAGAGGCCAATTTGAGATTTTACTTGCTAAATGCTTGTCCAATGTGTTTTTGCTTGATGCTTAGAGAGTCCATAGGTAACTTATGTTTTATTTAAGTCTAAAACCTACCTTTTAGCCAAGTCCAATGCCTCTTGGACCTTATGTGGGACTCTAGGCACCTTTTAGGATGCTAGTTTTATCATTTTTCTTTAGATCGCTTTAGACCTTTAATAATAATTAAACCTTAGAAAGGGAGGATAGGCCCTTTCGACATGATGGAAGGTGACTCAGGCAAATAGCCAACAAACAAAAAAAATTATTTATGAATTTGTCTTGGCATACTGAGTAAAGCCAAGTGTTGATCCAAAAAGGTCATTATTTAATCTAGGATTTTTTTCGGTTTCCTTTTCTTTTCTTTTATTATATTTTATTTGGGGTAGCTTAAAATTAGCTAAAAATGTCTTTCCCATATCTATTTGTGCATCTTCTATCTTCTCGCTTCTCTCTTTAATTGTTTATTTGTATTAATTGTTTCATTTGCTTTATTAGTATTTTTTTAATTTTATCACTTAGTTTGATTATAGATTAATAAGTAAATTTATAAAAATTGGATCTTATTTGACAATTTGTAACCCCCACATGAAAATATGAGATACGGCCGGGATCCACCTTTTGTGAACCTCGAGGGGTGCTTAACACCTTTCCCTTGAGGTAATTTGAACCCTACCCGATCTCTGGTTCGCAAACCCTTTAGATTAATTAGTTAGGTTGGATAGGTGCCCTAACGCGTCTTTAATTCGTTAGGTGGCGACTCTCCTTTTATATCAAAACGCAAAAGAGTTGTTAGGTCGCTGCATCAGCCTGTTTTGCGAAAAAATGGGGCGCGACATCCTCTCTCTACCAAGTGACGGGCCTTAAGAAATTATATCACCCCTTTAGAGGGGTGACCAAGAGGACCTCTCCACTCTACTATAGGAATCCCAGGCATAGCTAATGTAACTGTCTTGGCATGATAATTCAAAATCGCGTGATAAGGAGATAACCAATCCATCCCAAGAATCACATCAAAATCTACCATATCTAAGACCTTCAAATCCGCAAGAGTATCATATCCCATCAAAGTAACTATACACAGTCGATACACCCAATCTACCACTACAAAATTCCCAACATGAGTAGAAACATGTACCGGCAAATCAAGAGACTCACATAATATATCCAGACTCGAAGCAAAATTATGTGGACACATAAGAATAAGCAGAGCCTAGATCAAATAATATAGTAGCTAATCGATGACAAATAGGAATAATACCTGTGATAACAGCATCTGAAGCCTCTGCCTCTGGCCTACCCAGAAAATCATAACAGTAAGCACGACCGACCTCTGACTATGAACCTCCACAACCACCGCCTCGACCAGAATAGGAACCACCTCTACCTGAATGAGAACCACCTCTACCAGTCTGTACACCTCCCCTAGCAGGAGGTTATGCACCCCTGAAAGTCGAAGCCTGAGAACCCTGATGTGAGCCATATCACCACACTCAAAACAACCCCTACGAGACATAGGCTGATGAGAGGAACCCGAATGACCAGAATGCCTTCCACGGCCTACAGGTCTAGAAGATGAACCCTGTGAAGTATGCAGCGAACTCGAAGAATTGTGCCCAGTAAAATCAACTTCAGACGTTGGTATCACGGCATGAATGGGTCTGGTAGAATGAGAGTGATAACCTCTCCTTGAGTAACCTCGACTCCTAAGCGGAGTACTACCAAAATTACCTGAATGACGGGCCCTCTTGCCCTCACGCTGCTCAAATCCCTCACGTCGAATCATCTCTAGCTCTTTGGCAGCATCTACCACCTTTTGAAATGGAACACCAGAAGCAGCAACCTTAAAAACTCCTAGACGAATCAGAATAATCAGCCCTTTAACAAATCTTCTCACTCTCTCAGCCTCTGTAGGAAGTATCATCGAAGCATGCCTAGCCAAGGCATGGAATTTACCCTCATACTCTGCGACTGACATACCATCTTGCTGTAAACCCTCGAACTCGACCCTCTTGCACTCCCTCTCATTGCATTGAACAAACTTATCTAGAAACACCTGAGTAAAATGAGTCCATGATAATGGAGGTGATCCAACTGACCTACTACTAATAAAATCCCTCCACCACTGCTTGGCAGAGCCAGTCATCTGAAACGTTGTATAGTCAACTCCATGAGATTCCACTAATCCCAGATTATGCATCCTCTCACGACAACTAACTATAAATTCATATGCATCCTCAGTTAAGTCACCAGTATAAGTCGGATGATTCATCATTTTGAACCTTCCAAACATCTTTTGCTCATCAATGGTCATAGAAGGCCTATTAGCCATATGTGATGCAACACCTCTCAATACCATACTATCTAAACGGGGAGCTACAACAGCAGCTAGCTATGTCCCTGGAGTCTGAGAACCTGGAGTAACCATCGAATCTAGAGTCTGACCTCCAATATGAGTCTGTGAGGCATCAGAGGTGACATGCATTGTTCCCGCGTGAGCCATCCCCTCTAGAAGTCCTAGCATACGAACCAAAGTATCTTGAAGCACTAGGTAGCAATGAAATCGGGTGGAGCCTGAGCTGGTACCTCCCCTTCGACATGATCTTGCACATCCCTATGAGTAACATCTGCATCAGGAGGTACTGACCTGGCATGGTCCTGGGTAGCTGTCGGTACTTGGCCTCCCACAGGTGTTGCAATACGGCCCCTACCCTGACCTCGACCTCGCCTCCTGCCTCTACCTCGGTAGTAATCCCAGAAGCAGGTGCTGGAATAGGCTCCTGATCACCACTTGCAGATGTACGAGTCCTCACCATCTGAGAGAGAATGAGATAACAAGATTATAATTTTAGCAAAGTCAAGTGTGCACGATAAGGAATGAAAGAATAAAATTTTCCTAAATGTCCTATAGCCTCTCGAAGATAAGTATGGACGTCATCATACCGATCCGCAAGACTCTACTAGACATTGTTCTTGTACTCGTGAGACCGATGAACCTAGGGCTCTGATACCAAATTGTCACGACCCAAATTCACATGTCGTGATGGCACCTATGTTCCCAACCGATAGGTAAGCCAACTCACTAGTTTTAACAATTTAATTGAATAAATAAGGTGAAAAGATAAACAAATAGAATATCTCAAATACTAAGTCCTTCATAAGTACGAAATGCGAAAAGCAAAAGAAAAAAAACTACTCAAGAATTGGTGTTGTAAGTACAAGAGCTTCTAAAATACGGTGCAAGTCTGAAACTGAAATAACAAACCTAACTTAAGAAAGATCCTGTCTGAATACAAAAGCAACAGAATAGATAATAAAATAGAGGGAGGTGTGGGCCATGCAATAGCCAAGCAGCTCACCACAACTCCAAGATACTCCAAGCTCGGACTAAAAAATCTCCACGAGATGTGCTCGTATCCGAAATTGGATCTGCACCACAAAAAGGTGCAACAAGTGTAGTATGAGTACGAAACCACGTGTACCCAGTATATCTCATAGACCGACAAAGAAAAAGTAGTGACAAGAGTATATATGAAAATAATCCTTTTACTTGTACAAGGCTAAATTATACTGATCAAACAAGTTTCATCAATTAGGGATAACCAATTATCACGTAATGTCCAATCACCAATAAAACACATAATCAACAAGATTGAGGATGTAATGATATGCAATGCGACACCATGAAATGATATGCCTCAGATGCAAAGTACTCTCTCAACCGTATATGCATGATACTCCTCGGAAATACATCAAGAGTTCATGACCCATGGGGGACTCGCGAGGTCCATATACCGACACAAACGATCTCCACATGTCTGTGCGGACAATCTCAACGCACTATCATAAAATCAAACAAATCCCTAGCACGGACGATCTCCACGTGCCCAACTTATAATCATAACATCTCACAATCCCCAGCACAGACAATCTCCACGTGCCCAACTTATACTCAACCTCATGTCAATGCATGTGCACAATATGATATTAATAACAGGGGATGATGATGCATCTAAATCAATCAAATATCAGTATGATGTATAATCACCTCAATTATCACAAATATACGTGTTTTAATAAAGAACCATAAGAACACAAAGGAATCAAGTCAATTATACATCAGCTAATGCCCATATGCTTTGGCATTCCCACATTACAATTCGCATTCTATAGTAATAAACTTTTCCTTTATAACACCGGTACTCGTACCAATGCCCGTCACACCATTGGTACGAGACCCCTATCTTTCGCCCTTGCCCATTGTCTATTCCATTTTTAATCTTTAATTAGGAAAATGTCCTTCAACGAAGTCTGAAAGTCTTAACATACCTTGAATGCCAAACACGTGTCACGAATCCTCACGATTTTCCTTTCTCTATCATAAAGCTTCAGGATGTTCCCAATCTGAACAACGAGTTCTTCTCGGACGCCGAGGTACTGATTAACTATCCCTATTTTTTTTCCCCAAATTATCATATAACAATTTTAACCCATCTAACTTATTTCAATACATGGCCCAAGTGGTAAAAGGGTATTAAATAAATTATACACTTGGCCCATTAACTATCACTTTATTAATTATTTTATAAATATCCGTTAACTAAATAATCGTAGTTACCAAATATCTCAAAATTTTCATTTAATATATTACGGGAAGAGTTAAAATAGTCCTAGTACTCAAAACAACCTTGCGGGTCGTCACATAAATATATGATTAAAAATATACTTTAGAATATATATCAAATTTAAATATTTTAAATCTTGACGAACTGAAAATCCACATAAGTTGAGAAGAGGATATCCTTGACCTCACCATCTTTAACCTTGTCCTTGACCTCACCATCTTTAACCTTGTCCTTGACCTTAGACCTTACTACATTTGTAATAAAATTTAAGTATTTTCCTTTCCAATTAAAAATCTCTGCCTTATATTAAAGAAAAAAAAACTAAAAGAGACAATAACAATTGGTGATATAAATGTCGTACGAACATATAATGTTGTGACCTCTACTATAACTAATTTTCACAAATAATAAATATTGTGTCAAATATAAGTCTAATACTCATTCCATTTCTAAAAGAATGACCTAGTTTGACTTTGAAAATAGAAAAGGGTCATTTTTTTTAAATAGACTAAAAAAATACGTAGGTCTTTTTTTTTAAACAGAGAAAGTATTATTCAAAGATTGGGGTTGAACAAAATAATTATGACAGTAAAATATGAATGGAAGTATATTTGTGTATCCAAACCAAATGAAGGTCAATGTAATAAAACATATCTTATCTAATATTTTTTTATAAATGATCTTCATGGTGTATCTTCCTATCGACAGAATAAATTCACACCTACCACAAATCAGCTTACCAAAAATCTAGAGAGAATTTAAACTAAAACTAACTCATATTTCTCCTGTCATAATTTATGTGAACTTTTAAAACTTTTTTGAAAATTAATTTGACTAATTTCTGAAGAAAAATTGTATTAGATCAACTCAATATTTTCACCTTAAATTTAGATATCAAAAGCTACAGAAAAAAAATCATAAATTATAATTTTTGTCATACATATATGATTAAAAATATACTTTTGAATATATATCAAATTTAAATAGTTTAAATCTTGACGAACTAAAAACCCACATAAGTTGAGAAGAGGATATCCTTGACCTCACCATCTTTAACCTTGTCCATGACCTTAGACCTTACTACATTTGTAATACAATTTAGGTATTTTCCTTTTTCAATTCAAAATCTCTGCCTTGTATTAAAGAAAAAAAACTAAAAGAGACAATAACAATTGGTGATATGAATGTTGTACGAACATATAATGTTGTGAGCTCTACTATAACTAATTTTCACATATAATAAATATTGTATCAAATATATGTCTAATACTCATTCCATTTCAAAAAGAATGACCTAGTTTGACTTTCATAAAAGAAAATGGGTCTTTTTTTTTTGACATAGACTAAAAAAATAAGTAGGTCATTTTTTTTAAACGGAGAAAGTAATATCAAAGATTGGGGTTGAACAAAATAATTATGACAGTAAAATATGAATGGAAGTATATCTGCGTATCCAAACCAAATAAAGGTCAATTTTATCTACTTCTCCTAAAGAGGAAAAATAAGTGACATTTCGGATGTATTATTTGATGTGAAGGACGATTCTTTTTTTTAAAAATGAAAATAAGTGTATTTCTTACTTATTTTCTTGTGTTCAACAAGCAAGTAGATCTATTAATCTAAAATAATTTTATATATCTATGAACAAAATATGGGAGGTGGTGGTGGGGTGACGGGAAAGTGGATTGGTGGGAAATTGGGAATATATGGGACTATAGGGGGTGGGTGAAGATAAGGTTTGTAGTAGGTGTGAGGAGGACACAATGAATTTGGAGTGCTACTTGTAGAACTTGTTTTACTTACTTCAATTAGGCAAGTCATTTTCATTATATTTAAGGAACTTGATTTCCTAGAAAAATATTTTCCCACAATTTTGATCAAATAAACATGAAAAAAATCAGAATACCAAACACACCTTTACTAATTACTGCAATCTCACTATCTATAACCATTTTGCATCACTTTGTTATCATGCAAATACATATTAAAAAAGCAAGTGATAATTAGTAATACACTATATAACCAATATTCATTAATGAAGTTGTTACTAAAATTTAGATCCCTAACAATAACACATGGTTCATGTGTGATGTGTATACAAATTCAGACCAAAGAACATTCATGTGTATACGAATGACACAATTCCTTTTAAAAGTTGTCAACTTTCTCTAACGCTTTCATTGCAACATGTTTGTGTTTTTTTCCTAGTCCCTTAAATTACTTAAGGTACTTTGTTATTTTTGTGCTTCAACATCTTTAATTTATATTCATGACTTTTATTCCCTATCACATAGTATTGTATTTGTTTATGGAGAGTACTATAGCAAGTGATCATTTTGAGTACAAACGAAAAAAAATAATGTTAAATAAAAAAAGCCAAACTTTATAATTTCAACTTTCAAGAGAAAAAAGTTTTAATGAGATTGAACATAAAAAAAAATAGAATTACTATGGGAGACTTGTCTAAAATATTTTAGATAAAAATACTTATTTCTTCAATAAAGCATACAACCAAGTAGTGTTTAGATTTTGCAACAGAATTCATTCGACAATGCCCTTTAGGATTTAAAAATTTGTATATGTTTGTATGATCTTATCCATTATGACTCACGTGATTCAGTTTTCATTCCTTAAAATGAAGTTCAATGCAATTATGTTATTTTTTCGATGTCTTTAGTAGGCCGATCGATTAGTGATTGATAGTCCATAAAATTTCATAGTTTGACTTTGTCCCATACTAAAAGTGCAGAATTTGACCTAATGGTTTCATGCCACTTCAATCTCCTCTTCTTGATCAAATACTGTATATTTTTTCCACTGTTCCATATCTTGCTCTACACTTCACCCATATTTCAAAAAAATAGTTTAAAACTCAATTAACAATTCAAAAAGGAAAAGTGTAGAGAGCAATTTAGTATGCATTTGGGTTAATTAACAATTGAAGAAATAAAACGTGTAGAAAGGAGATTAGTTCTTGGTTTGGGGTTTGTTTGTAGCTGTTTTATTTTTAAGGCAGCCCTTCATATGATGTAGCGTTTGGTTTTTCTGTATAAGAAGTTGGCAAGAGGAACGTTACATTAGGGGTCTCTTCCTTGTGTGGTACCTCAAATTTCATTGAACTTCGAACTTATTCAACTGTTGCAAACCACATATGACATTTTTTAAGAGAAGAAGAGTAGAAAACTTAAAAACTTGTTGTGTAAAAATGATAGAAACCCCCTCTATTTATAGCTAACAAATGGTAGTATGAATAGGTACTAATTGTGCCTTATCAGAAAAGTTACAACGCTTTGGAAAAGTCACAACCCTTCGAAAAAGTTAAAAGTCATCGGAAAAGTCACAATCCTTAGGAAAAGTCACAACACTTTGGAAAAGTCACAACTCATCGGAGAAGTCACAACTCTTCGAAAAAGTCACAACTCATTGGAAAAATCACAACTCATTGGAAAAGTCACAACCCTTCAATGTGAAAATGTGTCTACTTTTATATAATATAATTAAATAAATAAACTAAATTGAGTGTATTTTGTTGGGGTATTATAGTAATTTAACATTAAAGTTTGAGAGTTCATGCTTTTAAGATAGTCATTTTCTTTTATATTTTTAATTGATAACTACGATCAATCTTTAAATTAATTTTGAGTTACTATTTTGAAATGGAGGGAAAAGGTCAAAAGAATTGTTAAAAAAAGTCTAGCATTGATACAGGAAAAAAATGTTGTCGTATAGATTAAAAAACTGTTTAAAAGGTTGATAAAACTTGCTACTAAAAAGAAGGAATTAATTAACTAAACTATGGTTAGTCTTAATTTAGTTAATTAAATCTTACCCATTAATTATAACTTATGACATGTGTCTTCAATCCAAGCAAGAACTTAGGAAAATGGAGAGAAGAAAAATGGAGAGGAGCTCCATCCTAAAAAAACAATTTGGTAAATATGGAGGATAATTTGAAACACAATAAGTTTTTTTGTTAGGTTGATTTAACGATGTTGTCATTGTACATACATTACAATTCTTCTTTCTTTGTTATTTAAGAGTTGATAAGAATTAAGTCATACTATTCAGATGAATATATTTTTTGAAATTTGATTGAATATAAATGAATTTATTTAAGATTGTTGTACACTCATAATCCAAAGTAGACGTTTTTGAAAAATTAAACCTACAAAAATTATCTGAAGGCCATATATAGAACCATGTGAAGTGCCACGCATGATATATATTAATTCCTTTTTGGCCATAGATTTTAAAGTTAAAACTTGAAATTTAAAATTTTAAGCCTTTAAAATTGTAATTTTTTGAATTTGAAGTTGTGTTTGGTTATGTATGAAATTTCTCCAAAAATAAAAAAAACAGGCCTGGAACTTTAAAATCCTTTGAAGACAAATTTTAAAAATCTAATTCAAAATCTCTGGTCAAGCATTAATCACGTGTTTTTCTTAGATAAAATTATTGTTAATTTCTTCATTCAATATTTTAGGGTGCCTTTTTAGGTATTCCCCTTTTTCCTCGTAAGTCACACACCACATAATAATTTTCTCCAATAAAAATCTTCACTCAACAGTTGTTCATCCTTTGCTTAGCTATAGTCATGGTTAATCTTTCCTTAAGTTAACAATGATTATTGTTGAGCAAAGAATGACCAACCGTTGAGGAAAGATTTTATTATACAAAACTATTATGTGATGCTTGACTCACGAGGCAAAAGAGGCGGATCTAAGAAGTTTTCCTAAAATAATGAATGAAGAAATTAATAAGAATTCATTTAAGAAAAATACGTGACTAGGGTTTGGTTAAAGATTTTGAATCAATTTTTTTTAAAAAAATTGTCTTAAATTTTTTTAAAAGGTCCAATCTATTTTTTTGAGAAATAATATACAGTTATGAATTTAATAAAGTATGCTCGGAAGAAGACATAATAGATGTACTAAAAGCTAGAAAGTTTAGCTCTAGCTACCAAAAAGCTTCACCAAAAAACAAACAGGCAGTTGGATCGGAGGCTACCATTGGAGCTCAAGAAAGGTTGAAGAGAGAGAGCCACCACCTCAGCTTCATCTGGACAGACAAAAAATAAGAAGAAAATCAGTGTTACAAAAAGAGAAGATCTGAATGTTAGGAAAGGATGGAGAAGGGTCTTACCACATCATGCACAAAGAACTCCAACCTTTGTTCTTCAGTCCTTTGGGGTTAAACTCCAACCACCTACACAAAAACAACAACAATTAGGGGATAGCTAAAAGAAAACAAGTCGACAAAGAGAAGGAATAGAGGTATCAGGTAGCAGTGAAGATGATAGAAAGAGCGTCCACCATTGCAAGAGATGCTCGAGCTTGAAAATAACCCAAAGAAGGAGCCATAATAGCTGGGTATTCCTCGGACAATACACTGATATTTTAGGGAGAGGGAGGCGGAGAGCAAAGAGTACTGAGTATTTACCTAATATAGTTAGATATAGGATCATTTTAGGAAACCTAAAAGCTTTTAATTTGGGCCTTTGTACATTTAGGTTCTCTTTTTTATTCAATAAAGGGTCTTCGGATCAAAAATCTTGATTAATGTTTTTTTTTTGAGAAAATTGTACTTTCACTCACAAAAAAATTAATTTATTTCAATTAAATTGCATGTCAAAACACAATTTCAAGTTCCAAAAATTATAATTCTAAATGTCAACAATTTAAATTTGAAGTTTCAACTTTAAAATCTATGACCAAACAGAATTAATGTACATGTTTCATGACACTTCGCATGGTGCTATATATGGCCTTCAGATAGTTTTTTGTTGGTTTGATTTTCTAAACACATCTACTTTGAATAATAAGTGTAACAATCTTAAATGAATCCATTTATATTCATCCAATTTTAGAAAATATATTCATCCAAATTGTATGGCATAATTCTTATCAACTCCAAAATTCTCATGTTAATCATTTCACATTATCTGAATACGCATATAATATTGCTAGAAGGTAGTAACATTGATTCGAACTATTAACTGGTTAAGCTCCACTATCAAAAATTGGGCCTATGGGAACAGACTGACTAGTAACCATTACAAAATCGTTGCTATAACATGCCTAGTGCAACATTTATGATCGTTGCCAAAAGGTTTTGTTGTTATTGACACGATTTATAATTAGTCATGTATAATAATTAGGGTGATAAATAATATGTAGAAGAGAAGAAAATAAAAAGAACCGCACGATTGTCAAAGCAAATTCAAAAAGGGCTTCAGTTGAGCTTTTTCTTTAACTCTTCTTAGTTATATTAATGGTATGCATATGTGTTTTATTGATTAGTGTTATTGTGGGTGAAATAACTGAATTTTTAAGTGCTACAGTAGTTGCTACATGTGAAAATTATGTTGAATTTTGGGAAAAAAATGAGGAAAGTAATGGGTTGTAATGATTGAAAAGAAGTTTAGAATTGGTGTAAATAAATCGTGGCAGATAGATAGATGATATATCAAGCTTCAATATGACTTTTACACATATTGATGGTTGGGTGAGAATGCATTAAATAATAAATGGACAATAGTGAATGGCTTTTGAATTAAGGATTACAAGTTATATATTATGCAAATTGCATAAAGTTGCAGGAAAGTAAGGTTCTGGATGCCGTGGTTATCTAATTCTAGCATTTTGTTAAAGTAAGTTTTAATATATTCAGATAGGTATTTAAATATTAGGCGTATAATATTATATGAATTTTATTAGAGTTATATTATTTAGAGGAATTAAAACTTAAACCCTAGGTTTGAATTTAAGAAATATAAAATTTGACCTATTAATTGGGGTCACGAATGAGACTTGATATAGTAGTTGGTATCAAAGTTTAGGAATTTAATTATAGATTTGGGTGGGTTTTTGAGTTTAGGCTAGATACATAGTAATATGGGTGTCTACAGACTCATTTGCTTATGGATATTGTGTACTTAATAGATTGGAAACGTTCTGAGGCATTGAGGAGAGGAAAGACATTGGAGAATTAGCTGGCTTGACTTTGGTTCTTCGGTTGAGATAGGTTATGATTTATTCTATGTGATAGAAAAACTCTTAATAGTGATTGGTAGTCATTGAGTAATGCTGTGAAGTTTTCCATGTACTTAATTGTTGTGGTTTAGATGATCATGTGTTGTTGTGATTGGTCTAAAATTTCAAGACCGCAAAATCTATAATCTTGAACTTGTTCTATTAAAGTGATGCCTTGAATAAAGAAGGTTTGGTAAAATGTTGCTAATGAAGTGGAAAGTGATGAAAAGAATGATAAATTAACTATGTTGTTGGATCGGGTGCCACGAGCCGGCACGATATTATTGGATTGGGTGTCACGTTCCGACACGGTAATCAAAGAAAAACATATTAGAATGACTTAAAGTACTCAATCTCAAAGAACCCATTTCCCAAAAGAGCATGGTGTGGAGGCATGAGTCCTCATGTGTGTTCTTAATATTGTGACTAATTACGTACTTGCTTCATTGCTGTTGTCCCTTGTTCATGTTGCTTTCTTCTTACCACATGCTAAGTGTTATAGTTGATTCATATTATTACTTTATGCATATTAGTTTCTATTTGAGTCGGCCGATGATATCTACTTAGTACATATTGTCCTGTACTGACCCCTACTTGTGGTTTCTTGATTGTCCTTTTGTGGAGTGCATCGAGTGTACCAGCAACTTCGACTCGCCCTCAGCTCTAGCCAGTCTCCAGCACATCAGATTTTAGGGTGAGCTATTCCTTTTAGCTCGTGTTGGATTCTCTCAGTCATGGCATGATGTCCTTAGTTTTCGGGCATAGACTATTCTATTTATTTATTTTTGTGTCTTTCATACTCTTAGACTTGGTGTTTCGAGAGTAGATGTCCTTGATGTGATGACTTTCATATTTTGGGAATAATATGTAATAGACCCTAGAGAATTTTTGTTTCTTACATTAATTAGATTTGAGCTTCCGCATTATGGTTGTATTTCGTAAGTTGAACAATTAATATAAGTTATGGTTTGAATTCGTTGGTTCACCCACCTAGAAGGTTATGTGTGGGTGCCACTCATGACTCGTTTTGGGTCGTGACAAACTTGTTATCAGAGCTTTAGGTTCGGTGATCTCATCACACAAGGACATGTCTAGTAGAGTCTTGCGGAACAGTATAGGGGCACCTTTACTTTTCTTTGGGAGGCTATAAGACTTTAGAAAAACTCATTTATTTCTTTCTTTCGTGCTACAACTTGAATCCAATTGGTATTTGAGTGATACAAATTGGTATTTGACCTTCATCACTCTATTTCGCAGATGGTCAGGACTAGAGCAACAACTGTGGCATCACGAACTCCAGCAATAGATGATGCACCTGAGCCAATTGTTGGGGCTGTACCCCGAGGGGGAGTACTGATAAGAGGCCGTGGTAGAGGTCACGAGAGAAAGTCTACCAGGGGTAGAGGTCAAGCCGCAGGGCCAACCGGGGATAGAGCAGCGACCCATCCACCGGTCGATGAGGTAATAAGAGAGGGTGATGGGGTAGAGGATGAGCAGATTCATGAGAAGGAAGCACCACCCCAACCTACTCCAAAAATGATCAACTAGGTTCTTACCTATCTCAGCTGGTTATCCCCAGCATTTTCTGCACCAGCACCTCAGGCTCAGGGAGTACAACATACAACTGTTGTGGCTCCCTGCATGGATGCGTCTTTAGAAATAAGCACGTTTTCCTGATTGGCTACAGGGCCCATAATGACTAGTGACCATCATGATCTTTTTATTAAGTTCTTAAAGTTGAAATCTCCGGTCTATTGGTTGCGCAAAAGTACCCTATTCATTCCAGTGATGAATGATACTGATATTTGTGGACAATATTTTAAACTTTGTAATGGTCTAGATCAAACAATAAAAATTAAGGGCTATTTTTTGAGATAATTTTCTGATATATTGATTAAGTGAATGGAAAATTATAGGAAGAGCAATAAAATGTAGAGAAATGGAAACTAATAATTCATTTTAAATACAGTGCAGATTTGCTTTTTTGAGGGCTTTATAAAATATTTATAGCTTTAAAACATATTTTTGCTTATTACCTTGATATACCATATTTAAAAAAATATTTACCATCTATAGACACTGTATTATGTACTAAAAGTTAATTATATATGCAATATATGTGTATTATAAATGTATTAAAACGTGTTATATTTGTTTTGATTAAAAAAATTGCACTATGTATTAAAAATGAACTATGCATGTAATATAGATGTATGACATACATTATGTATATAAAAAAGTAAGTTTTACATACAATATAGATTTATTATAAGTGTCTTAAAATGAATTAAGCTTGTTTTGGTAAAACAATCTACACTATATATTAAAAATGAATTATACATATATTAAAATTATATAACTATAAAAGGTAAATATTTAGCATAAGATAAAACTATATAGCTATAAATGATAAATATTTCCTAAATATTGTATATTTAAGTTTATGTTTCCAGCAGAAGAAAGAGAGGAAAATTGAAACGGTTTTATGGAGGAGCCATCAAACAGAATTTGATATGTGAGTTTTGAGCGTTGCAACAATCAGATTGAATATCATGGAAGTATTATTCTCAAATGGAAAACAAAAATATGTATTTCCTCTAATTCAAAATAAGTGAATTGTTGAGGCAATGCACATCTATTAAGGAAAAAAATTTAGAACATAAATTAAACACCTTTTTCCACTTTTACCTTTTAGTTATTATCAAATTATTCTTGAAAATATAAATAATTCAAAGTAAAATCATAAATATGAATAATTAACTCTCTTGAAATAATCACCTAGAAAATGTAAACGAGGGCAAAAATGAAAGAAATTTCCAACAACTCTCTTAAACTTTGAACAATCACTTATTTTGAACTATGAAAAAAGGATTTGGCTTCATTTCTCTTCTCTCGATTTCCTCAAGTTCCTACTTGGATTAGTGACATATGACATAAGTGAAATTAAATGACTAAGATTTAATTGTCCAAAGTAAATCTTTAATCATGATTTAGTTAATAAATATATTATCTATTTTATTTAAAAATTATTGTAATTTCACAATCTTAACAACATATATATTTTTTTTGGGGTCAAGGTCAGTGGGCCCACTGACTATTTTATTTCAAACTTTTTAAAGTCTTACATTACAATTAAACAAAAATAAATAAAGAAGATAAAAACAAAATATGAAAAGCAATATGTAAGGGCAATAACAAGTGTATTCAGAGCTTTCCATCTTCTTCTTCCACAGTACTTCTCCTTAGGTGCAAATGGAGATTCTGATATCGTTTTTGTTATTCTGGCCAACTGAGTTCCTCTTCTTTGACATTTGCTGCTAATTGGTACGTATGTGACTTCTATGGCTTTGCTTTTTGTTGATTTCTTTTTCATTTTCCCTTTATATTGTCGATCTTCTTCCTCACTCCGTTTGTTCATTTTAAGGTGTTTTCTGTGAGTGAATGAGGTTGAAATTTCTGATATGTTGTTCTTGATTGTTGGATTTGTCGCTTGATTTTGAATTTCAGCTTAACAACTTTACCCTTTCTTCGATTTGACTCATTTCGACGTTGAGCTGCTGCAAATTTTTTGTTGTGTTCCTTCTCTTCTCTGTTTATACAATTTTTCTGTGATTCTCGATTTTGTCTTGTTGTCATTTCTTTAGTAAGCATTCTTAGGTTAGGATTTTTGCTGATTTCTATCAATTGCTGATCAATAGATTGAGCATCATATGATACTAATACTACACAATGTTCAACTCTTGATAAAGTCAGTATTGTTCCCTCTACCTTTATTACATATTCTTGCTTATGTCTTCTTTTCTATTTTTCCATGCTTATCTGTGTGTATCTTCTTATAATCATGTTGTATCTGTACTGTTATTTTGTATTCATTCTTGTTGTGATTTTTCTGACTTGAGTATGTTGTACCTGCAACACTGAGCAAACTATTAGTAAAACGCGACTTCGTGCAGTTCTCCTCCCTCGGGATTTGAGCTTGAGAGTTACTTCTCTCCTCCTGCACCTGTCTTCCTTTTTCATCTTCTGCATGATCTGATTCTTAAATAAGGAATAAACGTTTTATCACTATTTACTATTCTCCTGCCCTGAGGTTCCAACTCTTGAAAGTTGTTGACAATAACCTCCTCTTTTTCCAATGCCACATTTGCTAGATAGTTATCCAGTTCCCCTCTCTGAGTACATGTGTCATTATAATTGTTTTGCCTCGCATAAGTCTCCAAATCTCTTCCAGAACCGTTACAATTTGCCAAGGCACTTTCCAGGTTCTTTCAACAATATTTTTTATTAATAGAGAATCAGTTTCCGTAATTACTCTGTCTAACTGTGTTGTCTCTATATATTTTAGAGCATGTAATATTGTCAATGCTTCTGCTTTTGTATTAGTGGTGGATAAATCATCAATCTCCTTAGCTTGTGCATATATTATATTTCCCTCTATGCTTCTCACACTAAAGCCCCAAGAACTTCTTCCTGGGTTACCTTTAGACGCCCCATCTGTATTTACCTTAATCCATCCTGTGTCTGGTGGCTCCCAAGGTACTTTGATTACCTTGACTGCAGGATTGCACTTAAATAAGGCCTCCACCAATGTACTCCATTTATGTATCACATGTCTACAATTCTTCCTCCTTGTCTTAATGAACATGATCAAAGTATGCATTATATGATAGACCAACTTATTATTAGCACTATTCCCCCATGTCTTAGTGTGTTTCTCCTCATCCATAATCCCACACTATGATAGAGGGGACATGAAAGATATACTTGACTTGTTGATGTGCATTTATCTCCCACCATTTATTAATCATTTGAGATAAGAGAAGATTCTCAATATTAATATCTACTGGTCTACAAAAATGTTTCCATACCATTTGGGCGGTAGGAGAATGTAGAAAAACATGAGGTATGTCTTCCACTTTGGGACTATCACAACAATAACATCAGGACAAGAACTAAAGTCCCCACTTCTTCAATATATCATCTAGGGGTATTTTCACTTTCCACAGTTTCCACATAAAGAATGAAATCTTAATTGGCATACCTTTAATCTACATGAGGTTATATACTTTGTTGACTTCCTGTCTTTGTCTAGTAAGTTGGAATGCAGTAAGATTTTCCTCTTGTTTCCAATTTCCAGTAAGGTTTTTCTAATCCCTCTGTATCCATTGGTGGGTTGACTCGATGTAGAATATGTTCTACCAAGTCTTGAGGTAGTAGACTCCTCAAGAAATCTTCATTCCAGTGACCTGCTTCAGCTGCTTATTTGACCAAAATCACAGTGTGATCATATTTGAAGCCTAGGGGGATGATTTTATATAGTGCTTCTAACCCTGTCCAATTATCTAGCCAGAAATAAGAATTACCTTGCTTGATTAGCCACCGGATATGAGGTTCTGTTTCATCTCTGCACTTGAGCATTTTCTTCCAAATATAAGTGCTTGTCTTGGTTTGTGCCACTACTGCATGATTCTTTTTCAAGTATTTGTTACTCATGTGGCTCCTCCATAATGATTCTTTAGTCCTCATATTCCACCATAATTTTGCAAAAAGGGCTTTAGAAATATCTTGAAAACTTCTAAACCCTACTCCTCCTTCCTCTTGTGGGTGGCATAGTACTGTCCATGTGGTCCAATGTCTACTAGAATTACCAACTGAATTGCTCCAGAAAAACTTTGCAAACATTCTGAGTAGTTACGCTATAGCTCCAGCAGGAGGATCACAAGCTGATAAGAGGTGAATAGGCATACTCTGTAGGACAGCTTGTATTAGTGTTGTTCTTCCTCCAATAGTTAGCAATTTTCCAATCCAAGAAAATCTGTTTTGCACTTTATCCAACAACTCTTTATTAAAGATATTCTGTCTTCTGCTGCAATACACTGGTACTCCCAAATAGGTGAATGGAAAATCTCTTCTTGGGATATGTGTTACTGAAAACACTTGATCCACTAATCCTTGTGAGGTTTGATGATGCATAAATACAGCACTCTTTGATTTATTGATCAATTGCCCACTGACTTTCTCATAATTTGCTAAAGTGTTCATAATTAATTCTGAAAGTATTTGTCTACTGAAGCAAATATGATAGTATCATCAGCATAGGCTAGATGATTCTTATACGGGCTCCATTTTGACATTCCATATTCCTTATACCTATCATTTAGATGAAGTGCGTTCAATGCTCTAGAAAAACATTCTTCGGCCAATATGAATAGTGTTGGTGATAAAGGGTCTCCTTATTTCACACTTCTGGTAGACTTAAAGAACCCCTTTGGTTGTCCATTAACTAGTATAGAGTACCAATTATTGGAAATAATTCTGTACACCATGTCTATCAATATTTTCCCAAAACCCATCTTCCTTAACACTTTAGTCAAGAATAGCCATGATACTCTATCATAAGCTTTTGCCATGTCTAGTTTGATTACAACATTGGCTGGCTTACCTCTAATTTTGATATCATGCACTATTTCTTGCACTAATAATATATTCTCCATAATACTCCTACCTTTAACAAAACCTGATTGTTGTTGCTAGATTAGTGTTGGTAACAATTTCACTATTCTCTCATGAATGATTCTTGAAATAACCTTGCTGGTAAAATTTCTTAGACTAATAGGCCTCATGTCTGAAAAAGTGGTGATTTCTTTCTTCTTAGGAATTAAAATCAGATTTGTACATGTAATGTATCTGGTAACTCATGTCGACAAAAAAAAGATTTTACCATTTTTTCATATCTTTAGCAATTATATCCGAACAAGCTTGATAAAACTTTCCTGTATATCCATCAGGTCCACCAGTACTCTCTGCACTTAGGCCAAAAACCTGCAGTTTTGACTTCATCCTGCTCTGGCAATTCTTGTATTTTGTTCTACTGATATCATCTGAGGAATGTGGTTCAACATTTCAAAATTAGTTGGTAGATCTTCTTGTGTAAATTGCTCTGAGTAAAATCTGATTGCCTCATGTGTTATGTCCTCTTCTGTGTCCAGCCACACTCCTCTGAAATCTTGAATTCTATGTAGTTGAAATCTTCTTCTTTTTCCATTTATATGAGCATGAAAAAATTAAGTGTTTCTATCTCCATCAGTAAACCATTGCATTCCAGCCTTTTGTCTCCAAATTTCTCCTCCACAGCATAAAACTTGATTAATTCAGCTTGTACCTTTTGTAATCTTTCTCCGTTAACACTGGTGGGATATTGCTCGAACTCCTGCTCATGAACCTGTACAACTTCCTCTAGGGTTGCTATTTGTATAAATATATCTCCATATGTATCTCTACTCCATTTTGATAGTGCCTTACTCACCTTTTTCAACTTATTATGAAAGTTTAAAAAAAGGGTCAGAGCTGTATCCTTCTTGCCAATCCTCTGCTACAACATTATGGAAAGTGTCATGGTCCGCCCAAAAGTTTAAGAACCTGAAAGCTTTCCTAATTGGTCTATTAGCTACCCTTGTAGTTATAGCTAGAGGTGAGTGATCAGAGGCTTGTTTGATAAGGTGTTCTACTTCCAAGTTAGGAAATAAAATCTGCAATGCTTGATTTCCCAAACATCTGTCTAGTCTTTTAAATATATAGCCTGTATCTGACCTTTCATTCCACCAAGTATACATACTCCCTTTAAATCCCAAATCATTAAGTTGACAAGTATTTATACAGTGAATAAAGTCTTCCGCTTCTGAAAAAAGCATCGGCAGTCCTCCGTACTTCTCAATATCATTTGTAATTACATTGAAATCCCCTCCAACTAACCATGGCAACGTCATTGTTGTTGTGATTTCATGTAAATCATCCCACAATGTAATTCTAGTGTATCTATCAGTGCTAACATAAACTATTGTCACATGAAATTCCTGACCATCTTCATTATCAGTAAGTTTACAAGATAGTAACTGATTTGTGTCCATGTTAATCTCCATATGAAATCTGTCTTCTACAAAATACCATATTTTGCCATTCATATTATGATAAGTTGTTCCCATATTAAGCCATAATCAATACATATCAATGTGTCTATAGGAAAAACAATTCTCTTCCTAAATTTTTTACGCATGAAGTTTCTTTTATTTTTTTTTTAAAATTAAATCTTTTGATTGCATCTTTTAGAGGAAACAAAGAGAAAAGAGGTGAAACAAAATAGGAGAAATAATGGGTAAAATTTAATTGACTAAACTAATGGTCTACTCATGATTTAGATAATAATATACATTTTCTTCCAAAATTTAAAATAATTTCACAATCATAGCTAAATATTACTTTGTCTCTCGCTATATATATATATGTCACGACTCAAAAATGGATGTGATGACATTCGTCTTATCCTACCAAGACAAGTCAGTCTCAAACCCAACCATTACGATAAAGTGCGGAAATAAAATAAAAGAGAAGTTTAATAGCTAATACTAATGCGGATAACAAGTCAACTTAACTAAATCCCCAAAGACCTGGATGTCACGTGCACAAGCCTCTAATGTATTACAATAGATTTGAAAGAAAAACACAAGTCTCAAATAATAGTCTCTAAAGTAGAACAAAATCATAAATAGAAGTAAGAAGGTTCGTTGAGATGGCGAACAACTACCTTACAAATCTCCACGGGAAGCCTCGGAAAAGAAGAGAATAGAAAGTATCACGAAGATCTGGGCTCTTAACCTACAAAAAGAAATGTAGAAGCAAGGGGTGAGTACCAAACCACACGGTACTCAGCAAGCAAACTTCTAAACACAAGCTAAAGGGATAGAATATGAGTACTCCTTACATCCCAAGCGAACCTCCACAACTACAACCTATATAAAAACCAGCCCAACCTAATGTTCGCAATTTACATAGCACATGGTTCAACCACCTCACTTCAATAATTACCGATCAGCAACACACAAGATTAAGTTCACCAATCACAAGTTCCACAGAAAAGTACTCGTAAGTTCACAAATGATAAAGATGCACAATGCAATGAAATGTAATGTCAAGTATAATGATGTATGTCTGACCTAACGGTACACATCCGCTGTCTCTCAATTCGGGACCCATGGGGGACATATTTGTCCATGCATCCGTCGTGGTGTGCGACACGACCCTCGATAATACAATTTGCCGCGGCGTGTGACACGTCCCTTGATAATAGAATTCGTCGCAGCGTGCGACACGTCCCTCGAATTATAATATCCGTCGCGGCGCGCGACACGTCCCTCGAAATGGTACATCCTCTTTAATTTTTTATTCTTTCTCGATTCACGTAACGCTTATCACAACCATGTCTCAAAACCAATGTAAATGACATGTTCACAGAAGTAATGAAGAGATGACCATTTCCATAACAATTCACACTTCACAACAACACAATCGTGATACTACATCAACAATGAATTAATAAGCCTTTCAAACCATTCTCAACACATCACACACCAATAATTAATGACGTTGCCTTTTATTACCCCTTTTTCATCATTATAATTATTTAATATGGACAAGTCAACCCATCAACAAGAGGTCTATTCATGGGCCCTTGGGTCCTATGAGGGAATTTCAACACTGTGAGGTACCCTTCTGAGAAGTACAACTGTAACAGAATCAGCAGGGCAATGACAGAGTTATCAGAGTTCATTGAAAACATGGAATTAATGGACTTAGACTTAGCAAGGGGGAGTTCACTTGGAGAAGAGGTGACAGACACTCCACAGCAGCAAGACTAGACAGGTTCCTAATCTCTGAAGAATGAGACTCAAATTTCTGGAACATTAAACAATCTGTTTTACAGAGAATTGTCTCAGATCACTCTCCACTAATGCTATAATGTGGAGAATGGGGGACAACCAAATCATTTTTCAAGTTCGAAAATTGGTGGTTGACCATTGATGGTTTCACTGATAGAGTTAAGACCTGGTGGGAGTCTTCTCACTTCCATGGAAGACCAGACTTTGTACTGGTAGCAAAGTTAAGGGCATTGAAAGCAAAGTTGAAAGAGTGGAGCAAGACCAGTCAAGGTAATCAGAGTCAATAAAAGCAATTGGTACTAAATCAGTTAGTAGAATTTGAAATGATAAAGGACCAGAGAATTTTGGAGGAAGGGGAGATAACTTCCAAATTGGCTCTTACTGCTGAATTTGAGGAGATAGTAAAACAAGAGGAAGCAACATGGAGACAACGATCTAGGGCAGTTTGGCTTAAACAGGGGGACAGGACTACAAGCTTCTTCCACAAAACAGCAAATGCACACAGAAGAGTCAACACTATTGGTAAGATTAAAGTTAGGGAGGAGCTATTGACTGAGCCTGCTGAGATACGGAAGGAGATCATAGAGTACTATGAGAAGTTATATTCTGAAACTGAGGACTGGAGACCAGACTTAGAAATGAAAGAGTACCCTATGATTGATGAAAATGACAATAACCAGACCGATGGCCCCTTTTGAAGCACATGAAATCCTAGAAAGCATCAAAGCATGTGCTAGGGACAAGGCCCCTGGCCCAGATGGCTTCTCCATGGCTTTCTTTAGCCAGTGTTGGGAAGTCATCAAAAAAAGAGTGGTGGCAGCAATTCAAAACTTCCATGAGGAAGGGGTATTTGAGAAGAGTATAAATGCTACTTTTGTGGCCTTGATACCCAAGAAAACAGGGGCTGTGGAACTAAATGACTTCAGACCAATAAGTCTAGTAGGAGGAGTGTACAAGATAATTGCAAAACTATTGGCCGAAAGACTGAAGAAAGTGATACATAAGCTAGTGGACAGACAACAAATGACTTTTATCAAGAATAGGCAGATCATGAATGCATTATTGATAGCCATTGAATGTGCTGACTCCAGGGAGAGAGATAAACAATCAGGGATCTTATGTAAACTGGATATCCAGAAGGCATATGATCATTTGAATTGGAACTTTCTGATGAATATGTTGCAAAGGATGGGATTTGGCCCAAAAGTGGATTAGACAGTGCATAAGCTCAGTGAAATTCTCTATTCGGATCAACAGAAGCCCATGTGGCTTTTTGTCATCATACATAGGTCTGAGACAAGGGGACCCCTTATCCCCTTTTCTCTTTATCTTGGCCATGGAAGGGCGAGCAACCTATTTCAGACTGCAAAAGCCAAAGGATGGATCAAAGGTTTCCTAGTGGGGAATAATATAAGAAATAACCTAGAGATTACTCATCTACAGTATGCAAATGACACTCTAGTATTTTGTGATGCAGTAGAGGAGCAGATGCTGATTTTGAAGGTCATCTTCAATAATTTCGAGGCTGTTTCAGGTCTGCACATAAACTGGAGCAAGAGTTTCATCTATCCAGTCAACACAGTGATAAATATTGAAGCCTTAGCCAACAAACTAGGAGGGAAAGTGGGTGAATTACCAACAACCTACTTCGGAATGCCTTTAGGGGCTAAAGAGCAAGTCAACAAAAATATGGAGTGGAGTAATTGAGAAGTGTGAAAGGAAGCTTGCAAACTGGAAGTGTCAATATTTATCTTCAGGTGGTAGACTAACTCTAGTTAATAGTGTCCTAGATGCCCTTCCCTCGTACATGATGTCATTATTTCCTATACTAGCCAAGGTAACCCAAGAGGTTGGATGCAATTAGGAGGAACTTTTTATGGCAGGGAAGTGAAGATTAGATAAAGTACCATTTGGTCAAATGGAAGGAACTGTTGGTGAGTAAGAGAGGGGGTGGAGTACCCAAAACAAGAGTTTGATGATGAAATGGTTGTAGAAATTTGTCTCACCAGAAGAATCTCTTTTAAGGAAGTACTAATAGAAAAATATGGCATGGAGGATAAATGGATGACAAAGGTGGTGACCAACCCTTACAATTGTAGTGTATGGAGGTCTATCAGGAGGAGGTCTATCAGGAACCTATGGCAACTGGTCAGGGAGAGAACAAGTTGAAAGGTGGGCAATGGAGAAAACGTAGCTTTTTGGAATGACATTTGGTGTGGACAAGAGGCACTCAAACATCCTTTCCCTGTACTACATGGTCTGAGCCAAGCACAAGAAGCAATAGTGGCAGAATTATGGACAGGACAAGGAACTTGTTTCTAAGAAGGAACCTAAATGATTGGAAAATGACAACCATAACAAGATTTCATGAAACAATGCATATGGCTACCAATCTGATAGGAGAGAAAAATAGACTAGTATGGAAGGGGGTGAGACGGGGAGAGAGGGGGAGAGTTCACTGTAAAATCAGCATACAAAGTACTCAGGTCTACTGAGGAGCAGCATGCAGAATGGCCCTGGAGGATGATCTGGAGAACAGAAATTCCCTACAAGGTGAGCTACTTCACATGGCTCTTGGCAAAGGAGGCAGTCTTGACACATGAGAACTTGAACAAGAGAAAATCCAATCTATGTTCTAGATGCTATCTATGTGAAGAACAGGTGGAGACAGTCAACTATCTCTTTTTTACACTGCAAATGGACATATCAATTGTAGCAGATGTTCATCCAAAAGAGGAAGATCAAGTGGACAAAGCCTGGGAGAATTATAGAAGTCCTACAATGTTGGAACAGAGATATGCAGGAAAAAGGGAGAAGAGATGGAGGATTGTCCCAATTTGCATTTGGTGGACAATTTGGAAGGAAAGGAATCAAAGATGTTTTGAAGGAAAACAGAACAATATCCAGAAGATAAAGACAAATTGCCTAGGGCTTTACTATTTTTGGTGTAAGCAAGTAGTGATAGGAGATACTGAAAATGTGTTTAATGTTATTGACCGACTGTAACTAGAAGATCTTAGGAAAGATGTAAGTAAAACTTTTTGGAGGGGGACTACACTTTGATGTAGTAAACCTGTGGATATATAGAAGTAAATGTTACTTTTCTCAACAAAAAAAAAAGTCAACCCATCAGCTAGTCCCATTACTCCCCAACATATACCACAAGGAAATACACGATTCTATACACTTAACAAGGGTTGAGAAATTCACTTGCCTCAATTAATCAAGAACTCACCCAGAGACTTGGGCCTTCCCCTTTTGTTGAGCTTCCAAATCAATGCAATCTATTCAAATTAATAATCATAATAAGATATCGAAACTAACAACACTCAAATTACTATAGGTTTAGCCTAGACTCAAAAACTCACCCAAACCTAAAATCAAGTTCCTAAATCTTGATGCCCATTAACATGTCAACTCTTTCAATTTTCTCTAAATTTCATGCCTAGGGTTAAGTTTCGATTTCCTTAAATATCATAAATCTAATGGTATTCATATAATACAATACAACATATTATTCAATTACATATACTAATATTATCAAAACTTTGACCTATAAGAGGAGGTAAAAATGGGCTGCTAACTCACGAAATAATAATACTTTTCATGCCTATGAAGCATACACTGTAACTACTGAATCAACCGTACTCCTGAATCATTATTCCTATTGCTTACCATTGCCTAATCATTAGCCAACCACAAACTTGTCTCCACCCAGCCCCCAAAAACGTATGGCTCACATTGAATTAAAAGAAAACATTAATTACTTAGACAATCCAATTCTTAAAATCATACAAGATTCCATACATCCTATAATTAATTAGCTACAAACAATTAAGACTATTTGCACTACTGATTGTTACCTGAAGTTTGATTTTGTTTTCGCCTAGGTAAAGTTTCTGCCTCCCTTTCTTTTCTAAATTAATTGTTTATTAAAAGTGATAAACCCATTAATTTATTTTAATATATAGGCCAAGTGGTACATGGTATTAAATAAATTATAGACTAGGTTCATTAACCACCTATTAAAATTAATTATTTAAAATTTATCCTCTAATTAATTAACTATAACTAAATGAATAGTTCAAAGTTTCCAAACCAACTTCATCGACTAAATAGCAAGGGTTCAGGGCAATTATCGGAGGGGTAAAATGGTAATTTCATGAAATTTTCTAAAAATGACCTTTCGAGTCATTACATTATCCACCACTAAAAATCATGTTCGTCCTCGAACATCAAGTAAAAGCAAGTACCTTAAGCTTCAAAAAGCTGAGGATATTTGGCACGTATGTTGGACTCCGTCTCCGAAGTTGCCTCTCCAATTGTACGATGCTTCCACTGCACCTTCACTGAAGCAATCACCTTGATCCTAAGCTTTCGAACTTGCCTATCCAAAATAGCTATAGGCTCCTTCTCGAATGTCAAGTCTAGACCCAGCTCCACTGAATCGAGTGAGAGCAATTCTTTTTGAAACGGACTATAAAGGAAAGTAAGACAAACAAAGTGAAACGAACGAAGCTTATCTTTCTGATGCTTAAGGTATCTAATGAACAAATCAAAATGTAAGCATTCATATGAGGTTGTCATTTTCATGTGAGTGAACATATGTTCAGTGTCCCAACATAATTCATCATTATCTTGCATAATATGGATTAGGTGTAAATGTGTCCACTCTAGGAGATGTTTATAACTTTGGTATCATGTTGCTAGAATTGTTCATCAGTAGAAGGCCAACCGATGAGATCTTCAAAGATGGCCTGAATATTCACCAATATGTCAAATCCATCATTGCTTTTGGCATAAGAAGAACACAACAGATATGAGGACAATGCAAGTGATTTGGAAGAATAGGCAATACTTCAAGATGATGACTATATATCCAAGCTAAATGCCAGCACTATGATAGAAGGATGCTTGGTCTCAATCTTGAAAATAGGACGTTTATGTTGTGGCTCATCGCCAAGAGATCGGATGCCAATAAGCATAGCTTTATAAGAGATTCACACAATGAAGAACTTATTTTTAGAGACTAAGAGGATAAATAATATCCTTGTTAGCCTTCTTACTTGGATTCATAAAGAACTCACACTCATAATATCTACATAATTACCCTTATTTAGGAAAACAATTATTAAATATAAATTTGTAATTTGTAATTTAATATTGAAATAATTTAGTTACATATTATTAAAGACCAAGTGCCTTTTTAGGATAAACTCAAATTTAATTCATCTCTTTAAATTGAGCAACAAAATCTCGCAAAATTTATTAACTTTCTATTACAATGTGAACTTTAAATATTACATTTGGTAAAAACAATATGAAAGCAATCTATTTAAAGGGTATTCCCCTCTTGTGAGAAGCAGGTGATATAGCAAACTAAAATAAGTGAAGCGTCTTTATTCTTAAATTTCTTCAAATTTCCTTTACCAAATGGCTTCTGAAAATTAAGATTTTATCAAGTGAGCCTTCTATTTCGATGCCCTTTTTAGTTTTTGTCGTTTCTCTTATTTTTTTTAAAAAAAAATCAGATTTCATGATGTTTTTATGGTGCTTTTGTTCTTAATGAGATGACCAAGAAAGTAACCAATGCATTTGACCTCAAAAGGGAAATACTTGACTTGAAATATGAAGTGGAGAGTCTATTGATCGAGAGATCAACTTGCTCTGCCACTGTTGAAGAAGAACAAAAGAAACTTCTCATTAAGTGTTGTGAGGAGGGTGACCAATTGAATACAGAGGTTAGTTTTCATTTCATCAAATATTCATTCATGAAATGCTCTAATTATTGATTATTAACTTTATGTAGTCATTTCTTTTGCAGCGTGATAACTGGTTAAGTTTTCTCAAACTTTTGAAGACAATAGCTTGTGGAAACTAGTGTTGGCTATGAAATGTTTTTACTGAAATTACATTTTACATGCTTATTGCTTTAGTAGCAAGAGGAAAAATGTTGGGTATTATTAAAAATAAATTTTAGCTTTCTCTTTGAAAATTTTGATTGTACTGCAATGCTCTTGATAAAATATATCATAGTTTTCTCATGATTCAGTTTGTATTAAGATATATGAAGTCAAATAAATTTTAAAAACATAGTAATAAAAAATACAAATAAAAAATAATCTTTGAAAGGGACTGATGTTTAATAACATTATTTCGCTATGGATTTATTATATTTCTGAAAAAGAATCATTGAAAGGGACTGATGTATTTTGACAAAATAGAAACAACTATTAATTCTGAACTCATAATTTGCAAAAATGAATAAATAATCTATTCATTGCTAAAGTTTAAACTCATCAAGTTGATATTTTTGAATTCACATATATATAATTATTAATACAACACATAAAAAGGAATGAAAATCATAAGTCTATCATTGAAATGTATGTACTTAACCAATTCGGTGTTCCCCATATTGAATACAACAAATTTTTGTCTTCATTTCAATTATTATAATAATAATTTTTAATGTCCTATGAAATATAGTTGAAAATTTATTCATAGAAAACTTCAATCTTGGGTAGATTCAAAATTTGTCCCTTAAATATATTCATGAGCAGTTTTAGGCCTTTAATTTTGATAAAAGTGAACACTTTTCTTCTCCTTCAAATATTTAACGAATTCTAGCTATTAGATTGTGAAACTTTAAGAAAAAAAATTGTAAAGACTAAAAAAGTCTCATCAAATCTCGTAAATCACAGTATCAAAAACTGCATGGATCAGACATATTAAGCACTTAATCTTCATATTAAAAAATTTTAAAATTTGTTTTGCCTTTAAGCTAATGTTTTGATGATTTTCTCTTACCCCCCCCCCCCCCCCCCTCCTTTCCCGCTATGTTTACTACCTTTTGATTCTTTCTTTATTTTCCTTTTATGGGTTTGTGGTTTGCTCAAATAGTAATTTTTGAAGGATGAGACATTTTTTAGATTACGTACATCTTAGTTCATTGAAATCCAAAAATAAGATGAGTTTTATAGGTTTTCGCATTGAAAATTGACTTTGTTCGTTCCTTTTTTTTTTTCTCTCTAAGTCATGAATTCATATAATAATGGACGTCTTGGATCTAATTCCGGTCAAGCAGCGATAAAGAGTGAATTTATTGTCTTTATTTAACTACTTTAGATACTTAAAGTACTAGCTAATTTATTGATTGAAGAAATTTATTTCTCTTTTTGGTAATTTTGATTACCATGGTTAATGGTGTCTATAATATCTCTGATTGTGCATTGAGATATATGTGATCTTCATGGTCTTACATCATTTTCTTGGTTTTTAATTTATAAAAATGCTCCAAATTATTTAAGATTTGATTTCGAACTAATCGTGGATGTGATTATATTTTTCTTATGATATATTTGATTTGTTTATGTTTAGATCTTATTTTCTCCGTCTTTCAGGCGATACTAATCGATTTAACAAATTCACATATTTCACTTTTTATTAATTTTAAGAAATAAAACAGAAAACTTGATACAATTAATTAAACTAGTTTTGTGCACGTGTATTAGATGCTAATAATTTAAACTTCTTATAACATTAGAAATAACACCAAAACTAAAAGTGAAGGATACATGCTCAATTGATGAATAGTTCAATCGATATTCATTATCATCACAAAGTACATCAAACCAAAAGTTAATATCAAATGAAGTTGAAATGATCCCCTTAGTTTTAAGGGAGAGAAAGTTCCTTATGCATTGTATTCTATTACTTCGAAAACTACTACTATAGTTACCGGTTGTACACAGTCAAAAAATTGTATAACATTTTCTTATGCAGTGCTTTAAGATAGAGCCGTTTTTGACTGAACACGAAATTTAATATGAAAGAAAAGACTTTTGACACTTCTAATTTAAAATAAACCATAAAATATTTTATTGAAAACACTTTTGTACTTGACATAAATTCATTTGTCCCCGAACTATTGACATTCTTGAAAACACTTGTCTACTTGACTACCTAAACTAATAATTCATGCTTAGTTTAGAGATGTTTTCAGTACTTCTTTAAAAAAAAATGAAAAAATAACACATAAATTAAAATTGAGAAAGTAAAATCTTGTGACTAATCCAATTGGCTAACTTACATAAAGACAGTAAATAAGACAATATTTATTAATTTGTATGTCAAGTCTGGTACAAAGGAAGGGTAAAGTGAAAAAAGAGATGAATAGTACAACATTACTGATATCTCTAGTAACAACCTTTTTAACTTGGAAACACACAAATTGGAGTTTTCTGAATTGTGACAATAGGATGATAGTATATCTGAAAATGGAAAAAGGCATGATATACTTCTTAACTTTGTCACTTAGAGTTGATATACCCCTTGTTATGGAAGTGACTCATATATACCCTTACCGTTATACAAATGACTCACATATACTCCTACTGTTACAAAAGTGGCTCACATGTACCCTTTATTTAACGGAAGTAAAAAATTAGTTTTAAATTTTTTTTTTTTTTAATTTTAAAAAAATTCATGTAGGGGTATATATGATCCTTCTAGCAAAGCTCAAGGTATATTTTAATCCATTTCATAGATAAATTATTTTTTTGACTTCTTTGATTATCACTATTTGAGTTTCTTATTCTTATTTTATTTTTTTTCTTTTATTCTTTAGTGTAAAGAAAAAATTTAAAAACTATTTTTTTGTGGCTATATTATAATTTAAAATTATTTTTTGGTGGCTACATTAAAATTTAGTTTTTGTATTTGTAAAAAAAAATTGGGACATCTATAATAAATTTTACAAGAAAACTAGTGAAACATAAATAAATTTAACCATCAAAATAATAAATTTAAATTAGTCGTTGAAACAAAACAATACAAAAAAATTCGTTTGAATTACCCACGTATGGATTATATTTTTTTTTAAAAAATTAATTTAAAATTATTTTTTTCACTTCCGTTAGAGAAAAAGGGTATATGTGAGTCATTTGTATATCAGTAGGGTTATATATGAGCCACTTTCATAACGAGGGGTATATCAGCTCTAAATACCAAAGTTAAGGGGTATATCAAACCATTTTCCCCTCTGAAAATTTGGATTCGTTGGCTGAGAAGATCACTAGGATAGAGAATATTGGAGGAAAATGTCAAGTGGGGTGGGAAAAAAGTAAAGTTCTGATTTTTGAATCTCTAAAACAAATTATTTGAAGGTCAAATTTGGTGGTGAAAATTTGACCTTCAAATAATTTGTTTTGGTCATGGCATGACTTTTTTTTTTGTATTTTATTTTTTTATGTTATACACTATTGCAATCATTGATTACCTTCTCTGAGTAGCGCCTAATTTAACGTCACGACATGACTAAAGTCAATGTTCAAGACCATCTCTTTCATTTTCTGTCCTTACAAGCAATCCTTCGCTTCTTTATCATTTTAAGAGGACTGCCCTCTTCATCTTCCTCTTGCTTCCTCTTTTTTTTGCCGCTTTTCAGTGCAGGTTCAGACCACTTGGCAACTTGCCCATGATTTTGCAGCACCTTGAGAAATCCACCATGGTCGCTTTCTAAAAACCCACACTTAATCTCGGACAATTTAGTGATCATGCATATATCTCTATAGTGTGAAGTATCCTTTATAGATCGTGAAGGTCATTTATTCATTATTGACCTACATTTTCATTTTCCCGACCCTCACATCAATCAATGCTTTTCTAGTGGCTAAGAATGGGTGGACTAGAATAACTGACATTCTAGCATCTCTATTAAAGTCAAGAATCACAAACTTATCCACTCTGATGAGCACATCCTCAACTATTCCATTCAGAGTGTCACAAGACTTGTCTGCCAGTAATAGAGTGATGTTAGTCAGAGGCGACTGTCTTAATACAAGAAGTTCTGGCCCTGGGGTGACGCACCAACAGTGCGCCAAGGCCTGACCTCTGAAGTTTAGGCCCTGGGGCGACGCGCCTGCAGTATGCTAGAGTCTCCTAATCCCTTCTTTTTCCGTGTTTCATTCCGAACGTGTTCCTTTGAGTCGTGACTATGTTTCCATTTTAGTATTAACTCCTAAAGGCTCCATTCACCTTTGAAATTTCTTATATGTTCTAATCACATGTCTTAATTTACATTCAGAAACTAAAGTGAGTTTAAAAGGAAAAGTTCAAGAAGTTTTTTGAGTTATGAGTTCTTAATTCCTGAGTATTGAGTTATTTATCATTGCATTGAGATTCTTGAGTTGAATGTTTATGTCTAATTTTAGCATGAACCCTATTGTTGAGTTATTATTGAGAACCCCTTTTAACCAACCATGATCTTAAACTGAGTTTTTGAGGAGGTAAAGAGAAGTTTGAGAATCTTTTTAGAACAAATGCTTTGTCTTTAAAATTGATTCTGAGAAAGAGTAAAAGTTGAGTTTCGAGAAGGTATAGGGAACTAAGTAATTCCCAAAGACAACAGTTTTAAATTGAGAAAAGAGAAAGTTTGCTTCTATATGAGTTTATGAGTACTGAGATACTTCAGAGCAATTACCTCTTTTAAGATGATCTTTTGAGTAATTACCTCAAATTGAGAAAAGAGAATGTTTTTTAAACATTAAGCATGAGTATATTATTGGGAGTAGTATTGAGCAACGATATAGGGGAGAATTCAGACAACTCACAACCCCTATAAACCATGTCTGCCAACATGGATACAGGATCATACTTTTTAGATGAATCCTAAGTGCCTTTGGGCAGAGCTTAGTGGATCCACTTAGTTGAGGTGTTGTGTTGCTCCTAATTGCACACGCAAGTGTAGTGGTCGCTGATCTTGGGCATATTTATATACCATATTATAACAAAGTACCCACTTTATCTTAGTTTCGAGGACATGCTCTATGCTATTTGTTGTGATTTGAGTGATTATTGCGATGATTGCATACTAATATACATGATTAGCTTTTTTTCAGGGTTCTTAAGAGACATGTGCGCATAATGAGAGCAAGGAAAACAAAGACGACGGAGATGCAAAAAGGAAAAAGGCAGGTGTATCAGGGGTGCAATGCCCCACCAATGCGCCAGCCTGCAACTTCAAAGGTGCATTTAGGGCGCATCAGGGGCGCAGTGCCCCACCAATGTGCCATCCCAGAACTTCAGAGCCTCAATTCTGGCGCACTGCAGGCGTGCTATCCCAGCCTTGGGCCGACTTTTTGGACAAAATTGAGTTTATTTGGAATTCCTACTTGGGCCAGAATTAATATTATTTTTCTTAAACTATATAAATAGGACCCTAGGGTTATTTTGCAAGGGAGGACGACTTTTTGGTGTGTAAGAGCAAAGAATTACAATTCATCCTAGTTTTCGATTCTCTACTTCTTCTTTAGGTTTGAATTCTATGAAACTTATTATTTTTGAGTTTATGAACATTATGTGTGGCTAAACGCCTTTGTTCTAGGGCTTTAGCTACGGGTTATTGTTGAATATCGAATTGCTTTTGAATTAATTATTGGTTATCTTACAAATTACTTTTGTATTTTGCTTTAATATTTCATGATTGACCACCATAGAAATAAATTTATTGTCTATTCTTATACTCGGGAGACGATAAGGTAGATAGACCAAAGAATACAAAAAGCTTGATCTAACTTGCATATCACTTGTTTAGATTCGTGTTTAGGAGTGACGCCCGAACGAACACCAAGCTTGGTTAGGAAATAGGATGAAATATAAATACTTGCCAATTAGGAATGTCTATCCCCGCTCAACGATGTAGTTAGATAGCTAATTGTGGTAGGCGATTAGAGGTCAGGAGACTATGATCATAAAATTAACCCTGTAAATCAGTAATTTGATAACCTCAGTTAATTCATTGCATAAGATATGATACATGAAGCTCAAAGCATGCTGCAGCCAATTAAACACCAAAAATTACAGTTATCGCATTAGTTACTTTTACTTTTCAAAATTATCGCAATAGTAGTATAGAAATCTCAAATTCTTAAGTTACTTGTGTTGGGATATAGATTTAATAGAATTGAATACAAATTGATCATAAGTCCCTTGGGTACGACAACCCGGTTCTAAAAGAGCCACTTATTACTTCTGCGAACACATATACTTGCGTGTGCAATTGGGAGCAATAAGTTTTTGGCGCCGTTACCGGGGACTTTAGAATTAATTTATATTTAATTCTTTTAAGTCTACTAGTGATTGTTCAAGTGCTAATAACTTGATCTTAGCTGTTCTGTATTACAGGCAATTGGGATCTGAAGTCTGGCTCAAAAGGTGATCTTGTTGAACCAGATGACGAACCTGAACGAGCCCTTCAACGACGAAGAAAGTTGGCGAATCTCAAACGATAGAGGGAATTAGGACTAGATCTCCCAGAAAACCGGGACGAGAACCCAGTTGACGATTGTGGAGAACACGTGGAAAGAGAACATATGGAGATACCTGCAGTGATAGCTCTAAGGCCAGTCCATGATGTGGGAGTCCCACTCACCACCAATATGACATCGAGCATACGAAAACCACCACCGGGTGGTAGATTTGAGTTGAAACAATCCATGGTGCAACTCCTTCATTCTAATAGGTAATTCACTAGCCTACCTCATGAAGATCCCCAAGTGCACATCATGAATTTTCTAGAGATAAATAACACTTATATTCCACATGGGGTATCAACTGATTATGTGCGATTGACTTTGTTCCCTTTCTCATTTTTGGGAGAAGCGAGGCGATGGCTAGATTCTGAGCGACCTAACTCCATCATCATATGGGACCAATTAGCGAAGAAGTTCCTAAATAAATTCTTCCTCTCAAGCAGAACTGCAAAGCTGAGAAGTGACATATTGAGCTTCAAGCAGAAAAGCGGGGAGAACATGTACCAAGCCTGGGATAGATTTAAACAAATATTACTTGCTTGTCTACATCACTATCAGGCGAATGAGGTACTAGCTCATACCTTTATTGAAGGCCTTGAATATAATGCTAGGGGGCTATTGAATGCTGCAGCAGGTGGGTAAGCTTTGGAGAAGACTTATGATGAACTAGTTGAGCTCTTAGATAAACTGTCTGAAGGAAACCCAGACTGGAATGGAGATACGCAAAGGAACACTGTGCAGAAGACTGCATGTATGTTAGAAGTGGATCAAGCGATTGCACTAAATGCAAAGCTCGATGCCCTAGCAAATTTGTTCACCACACAATTCAAATAGTTATTAGTCGGGCAGCAACAAGCACAGGTAAATGTTGTATACCAACCGCAAGGATAGTGTGAAGTTTGTGGAAGTGGAGACCATGTGGCTGATTATTGAAGTTCAAACCCAGACTCTATGAACTATTTGGGGAATGCCCAAAGGGGTGGAGGTACGCAGAACTATGGGAACACCTATAACCCAAGCTAGAGAAACCACCCCAACTTCTCATGGGGTGGAAATCAGAATTAACACCACAATCAGGCGCAAGGGCAGAACCAATACCGAGCACAATGTAATGAACCGCAGTTTCAATAGCCAAATAATCAAGGTGCGAAGCAAGGGGGCATGACTAATGAGGAGTTGTTCCAAAATCTAAGTACAGAAATCAACAACAAAAATGAAGAACACTATAGAAAGTTGGGAGAAGAGTTGAGAAGCACCCAATTGGCGCAGAAAAATCTAGAGAGGCAGTTTGCACAATTGGCTAATGCTATAAATGTGCGTCCACTTGGTGGGCTTTCGGGTGACACGGATCTGAACCCAAAGCAACTGAATGCGGTAAGCACAAGGAGTGGGTTACAACTGGAAGAGCTAGCTCCAAAGAAGAGAAGTTCTGAGGTAGTGAGAAAAGAAAAGAAATTCGAAGAGGTGGTTCAAGATGCTAATGTTGAGAGGGTTGTTCCTCAAATAAAACCACCTCCTCCTTTCCCACAAAAGTTCAAAAAGCAGAATGACGATGAATGCTTCGGTAAGTTTCTGTCTCTCCTTAAGCAAGTTCACATTAATCTACCCTTGTTGATATTTTGCAGGGAATTCCTAAGTACGCCAAGTATGTGAAGGAGATAGTAGCTAACAAGCGGAGATTGACTGAGTACGAAACAATGGAGCTCACAGAGGAGTGCAGTTCAAGAATTCAGAATAGACTATCCAAAAAGTTGAAAGATCCGGGTAGCTTCACGGTACAAATCACCATTGGTCAAATGTTCATGCCCGAAGTCTGTGTAATTTGGGTGCTAGTATAAACCTCATGCTGACATCTTTGTACAAGAAACTTGGGTTGGGTAGTCCAAAACCAACCACAATTATCCTCCAATTTGGCTGATAGGTCTGTGGCAAGGCAGGAAGGAGTAGTAGAAGATGTCTTGGTGCAAGTGGGGTCGCTGATCTTTCCTGTGGACTTTGTTGTCTTGAATTTTGAGCCTGACCCTGAAGTTCCATTTATTTTTGGATGACCATTTCTAGCTACGGGGCGAGCATTGATTGATGTAACAACTGGGCAGTTGACCATGAAAGTCATGATAAGGTGGAGGTGTTTGACATCTATCACGCCTTGAAACTGCCTTCTGTCTATGAAGAGTTGTTTGCCATTACGGTAGTAGATCTAGCCGTGGAATCACATTGCATAAATCCCAAGGATCCCTTGGAAAGAGTTTTGGTGGGGCATGACATAGATGGAGATCAAGAAGCTCAAGAACTATCTACTTTTCTTAATGTAGCGCTAAGTGGTTCACGAAATGGTGCGATGGAACCTCAATTGAAGAAGCACCAAAGCTGGAATTAAAATCTCTTCCGTCGCACTTGAGGTATGCGTATCTTGGCATTAATGAAACTTTACCTGTTATACTTTCTGCGAAATTGTCTGAAGCACAAGTTGATGCGGCTTTGGAGATATTGAAGAAAAAGAAGAAAGCAATAGGCCGGCAAATGTCATATATTCATGGAATTAGTCCGGCATTATGTATGCATCGAATCTACATGGAGGAAGACCACAAACCGAGTGCACAACACCAACGTCGGCTAAATCCATTGATGAAAGAGGTTGTAAAGAAAGAAGTGATCAAGTGGTTAGATGTAGAAATTGTGTATCCTGTCTCTGATAGTAAATAGGTAAGCCATGTGCAGTGTGTACCAAAGAAAGTGGGATGACAGTAGTAAAGAATGAGAAGAATGAGTTGATCCCAACAAGAACTATCACCGGATGGAGGATCTGCATGGATTACCGAAAGTTGAACGATGCCACTAGAAAGGATCACTATCCTGTCCCTTTTATTGATCAAATGCTTGACCGTTTAGCAGGGCAGGAGTATTATTGCTTATTGGATGGGTATTCCGGATACAATCAGATCTTGATCGCACCTGATGATCAAGAGAAGGCTACTTTCACATGTCCGTATGGCACGTATGCGTTTAAGCGCATGCCATTTGGACTTTGCAATGCTCCTACCACGTTCCAGAGGTGCATGATGGATATTTTCCATGATATGGTGGAGCACTTTGTAGAAGTATTCATGGATGACTTCTCCGTCTTTGGGAAGTCTTGTATGTCATTGAAACCTTGACAAAGTGCTTGCTCGTTGTGAAGATACCAACTTAGTGCTTTATTGGGAGAAATGTCATTTCCTTGTTCGAG
Organism: Solanum appendiculatum; assembly: GCA_018342035.1. Classification (NCBI taxonomy): domain Eukaryota; kingdom Viridiplantae; phylum Streptophyta; class Magnoliopsida; order Solanales; family Solanaceae; genus Solanum; species Solanum appendiculatum. The sequence goes on from JAGDQO010000833.1 coordinate 141,923, forward strand.
AAGGCATAGTGTTGGGTCATAAAGTATCCAAGCAGGGACTCGAGGTAGATAAAGCCAAGGTGGAGGTTATTGAAAAATTGCCCCCTCCTATTTCTGTTGTAAGAAGTTTTTTAGGACATGTAGGTTTTTACCGGAGATTCATCAAGGATTTTCCCAAGATTGCTAGGCCCATCTGCAGTCTTTTGGAAAAGGAGGTGAAATTCGAGTTTGATGAGATGTGTTTGAAAGCTTTTAAGATGCTGAAGAAGAGCTTAATTGAAGCCCCAATCTTAATTTGAACTCATGTGTGATGCAAGCGATGTAGCAGTGGGTGCGGTATTGGGACAGAGACAAGGCAAAGTGTTCCATTCAATCTATTATGCAAGCAAGACTCTTGATGCTACTAAAGCTAATTACATAGTGACTGAGAAGGAGATGCTTGCGCTAGTGTTCACCTTCGACAAGTCCAAATCGTATTTAGTAGGTACCAAGGTTATTGTTGATACTGTCCATGCAGTTAATAGGTACCTATTCAACAAGAAGGATGCTAAGCCAAGGCATATTCAGTGGATATTGCTTCTCCAAGAATTTGACCTTGAGATCAAAAATTGGAAGGGTACTAAAAATCAGATTGTTGATCATCTGTCGAGGTTAGAAAATTTTTCTCATATGCGAGAAGGGGAACAGATACACGAAGAGTTTTCGGATGAGAAGTTGATGGCGCTGGATATCTCCCAAGAGCCTTGGTATGCGAACATTGTGAATTTCTTGGTGAGTGGAGTGTTTCCACCTGGCGCAACAACCCAATAGAGAAAAAAGGCTGATGCATGATGCTAAATTCTACATAAGGGATAAACCATTCTTGTTCAAACAAGGAGTGGACCAATGTAACACCTCAGAAATTGGAACTTGGAATGTAAAGGAGAAAAGGATTCAGTTGAGTACAAGTGTGCATGTACGGAAGGTTGTATAGTCCGTTTAAGGTGTCACGGACCGTACAACGAACCGTGGTGAAGAGTGGACTTGAAAGTCCCTTGACGAAGAGGTTTACGAGCCATTAAGAGGTCCACGACCCATCACCCTACTGGTGAAGTTGCACCCAGACAGTGAGGTTTCACCCAAGACCACTGTGAAGGACCACAGACGCCTAGACAGTCCGTGGAGCCCCACACGGGCCATGAGGCCAGCCGTGAAAATGGGGCACAGGACGATCCAAGCTACAGTGAATGACCACGGACTCCCAAACGGTCTGTAAAGCTTCACAGAGGCCGTGTAGTCGTCAGTGAAAGAGATTTATTAGACTTTGAGTATTGTGTCAATTTCAAACGATCATATCTTTTAGCACAAAATGAATTAGCTGGCCCATACCTATCAAATTAAGGATATCTAAGTCCTCTTTCCAACGCCACCAATTTTGCCCCATTTGAACTTTAGAGTAAAAAGTTATGCACGTTTTAGTGAGGCGCTATCAGGCTGAGAAATCTTCACGACCCACTTGACGGGCCGTGGTGCTCTAGACGGCCCGTGAAGCCTGTCTTGAAGTCACTTCATCAGTTTTTAAGTCAGGGTCATTTTGGTCTTTTTCCTATGTGTTGGGTACTTCAACTACGTCATTTGATACTTAAACTACGTCGTTTTACTCAGTCTAAGCCTAATAATCTTGTCAGAAACTACCTAGAATCCTCATTCTCTAAAATCATCCAACTTAGAAAAAAAAGAGAAGAAAGAAGCGACAGTTTTCTCCCAAGAACAAGCAGAGGTGTTCTTCAAGTTCAGCCCCCAAATCTAAAGGATTTCTCCATAGTTTTCGTCACCAGGTATGTGGGATTTCACTAGTGGGTTCCTTTCACCCATTAGGTCCATAGAATTCAGCCAGCTCTTCAGTTTCTCCATAAATTGCTTAGACTTAAGGTTTCCAAAATCATGGGAATCTATTGAAAGTTAGCTGTTATAGTTCCACTGCACTGATTACCTATTTTCATAGAGAATTTATGTAGTCTAATGTATAGAACTCAGAACCCTAGCTTGTATTAATTATCAGCATTTCATGAATTATACTTGCTAGATAGATCAGTCAGAAAATCATGCTCTAGTATTTGAATGCCATATCTTTCAATATATTTATGTTGCATTCCCAGATAGCATGTCAGTATTTTGAGCTACTCAGTATATCAATTGCATTGTTAGCTTTGCATATTCAGTTGGGAGTAGACTTAGCACCGAGTTGGACTAGGGTTTAGCGTACCCTCAAAGTCTCAGAACTACGTGCCAATGTAAGTTCAGAAGTCCCCTTTGTTGGGCATCCATTTTTTAGTGATCACACCACAGTTATGCCTTTATACCCTGGCAAGGTATATTGGGCCCTCTCGATAGGGTGTATACATCGGACTCCACGTTTAGCTCACGTGGTTTATATCGGTTAACAATAGCTCCCACAGTCATACTCTTATTGCATTGACCATGTTATCAGTATTTACTTCAGTATACAGTTCAACATGTTTTCTTCATGATTAGCACTTGGTCATTGCATCTAGCTTAGTTTTCAGTTATACTTCAGTACAACCCATTTATATATTCAGTTTATTTTGTTCAGCTTAGTATCTATATCATGTATGCTCAGTACATTTAAAGTACTGACACATACTTTTGCTCTACATGGATCTAAGCCATGGATTTAGAGTTGTGATAAAACTAAGAAAGAATGATTGAACTGGAAAGGAGAACATTTTACAGAGAAAAGGAGAGAGTAAATTTTATTTCTCAATTCATTGTTACATCATAATCTGATACAAAGCACAATATATACACCTCTAATTCTAGCAGAAAACAATTCATTTCATTTCCAGCTCATTCAATCTGTAACTGCCTATCTAACTAACTTTTCATAAATTAGTTACATTTCCTTCAACTGACTGCCACGTCACTAGGCTCAATACATAAGTATAAGGAAATATGCAAAATCAAAACTAAGAAACAAGTAATCCATCATATAAACTAACTTAAGATCACTCCAGCACTTGCTACTATCTAAACAGAGACGAAAAACCAGCCAAGTTAACTCAAACGGAACGAGACAGAACAAACTCAATCAAAGAATTAACATGATAAGGACTCGACATTTAAGCTAATTATCTTGACATGAGGAAATTAATCACGACGCATATAAGCAGAACATAAAGTCATGAGTATCTAGTGAATAAGACACAACTCACACATTTTATAAAGAAACAGTAATCAGGATATCATTTTTGGGACAATAAGCACACCTCTTAAGGAGTTTCTCAACAGTTTTAGCAAATAACTCAGATAAGAGCAATGGCATCAACAGGCGAACTTCAACAAGCCCATGAAATTTACATCAAAACGCAGCCTACCAGATGACCAAACCAATTAAGGAAATTTACCACTATGATTAATACATATTTCTTTTCCAGTGAACAATATGAAACAAACAGAGGCAGGGAATACTCCCTAACAACTGAAGACTATTCCTTACAAACTTAAATTGAGAAAAGGCCGTAAAGAAACACAATATTAAAGACATGGGTCATAATAACTGGCAAACATCGACTTATGAAGCACAATTAAGATAGACTCGAACATGTAACATCAAAAGATTTAAGACGAGCCAAGATTCAAGATGTTGCACACAGATGGCTCTAACAGTAAACGAGTGACAACTGAATAACCAAAGATACATCGAAAACTAATAGAATGCAAATATATGCTCCAAGCTAAGAATCAACCTTTTTCAAGAAAAAAAAACAAAACTCAACCTCATTTCACAACCCCCAAAATTCTTAGCAAATTCAAACAAGGATCTAAGTATAGTAAACTTATAAATTTTAAGATGCATACGAGCTATGATACGATTAATACATATTTCTTTTCCAGTGAACAATATGAAACAAACAGAGGCAGGGAATACTCCCTAACAACTGAAGACTATTCCTTACAAACTTAAATTGAGAAAAGGCCGTAAAGAAACACAATATTAAAGACATGGGTCATAATAACTGGCAAACATCGACTTATGAAGCACAATTAAGATAGACTCGAACATGTAACATCAAAAGGTTTAAGACGAGCCAAGATTCAAGATGTTGCACACAGATGGCTCTAACAGTAAACGAGTGACAACTGAATAACCAAAGATACATCGAAAACTAATAGAATGCAAATATATGCTCCAAGCTAAGAATCAACCTTTTTCAAGAAAAAAAAACAAAACTCAACCTCATTTCACAACCCCCAAAATTCTTAGCAAATTCAAACAAGGATCTAAGTATAGTAAACTTATAAATTTTAAGATGCATACGAGCTATGATACGAGATATCGACTGAGATTGCGTCACAATAAACAACTCGACTTTGAAACATTCATTATTATGACTAGGGAATAGGAGGACATCGACTCACACTAACACATTTATGCGTACGAGAGTCAATTAATGATACATTGATTCATACTTAATGCATACAGGAGAACAAGAAAAAAGGACTGAACCACATAATTAGCTTAAACAAAATACTAGGACTGATCTACATGGGAATAAGGAAATATGCAGAATCAAAATTAAGAAACAAGTAATCCGTCATATAAACCAACTTAAGATCACTCCAGCACTTGCTACTATCTAAACAGAGACGAAAGACCAGCCAAGTTAACTCCAACAGAAAGAGACAGAACAAACTCAAACAAAGAATTAACATGATAAGGACTCGACATTTATGCTAATTATCTTGACATGAGGAAATGAATCACTAAGCATATAAGAAGAACACAAAGTCATGAGCATCTAGTGACAAAGACACAACTCACATAGTTTATAAAGAAACTGTAATCAGGATATCATTTTCGGAACAATAAGCACACCACTTAAAGAGTTTCTCTACAATTTTAGCAAATAACTCATATAAGAGTAGTGGCATCAACAGGCGAACCTCAACTAAACCATGAAATTTACATCAAAACGCAGCCTACCAGATGACCAAACCAATTAAGGAAATTTACCACTATGATTAATACCTATTTTTTTTCCAGTGAACAATATGAAACAAACAGAGGCATGGAATATTCCCTAACAACTGAAGATTGTTCCTTACCAACTTAAATTGAGAAAGGGGAGTAAAGAAATAGTGTATTGAAGACATGGATCATAATAACCGGCATATATCGACCTATAAAGCACAATGAAGATAGACTAGAACAAGTAACTCCAAAAGATTAAGACGAGCCAAGATTCAAGATGCTACACACAGATGGATTTAACAGTAAACGAGTGACAATTGAATAACCAAAGATTCATCAAAAACTAATAGAATGCAAATATATGCTCCAAGCTAAGAATTAGCCTGTTTCAAGAAAAAAAAAAACTCAACGTCATTTCATAACCCCCAAAATCTTAGCAAATTCAAACAAGGATCTAAGTATAGTAAACTTATAAATTTTAAGATGCATACGAGCTATGATACGAGATATCGACTGAGATTGCATCGCAATAAACAACTCGACTTTGACACATTCATTATTATAACTAGAAAATAGGAGGACAGAGACTCAACTAACACACTTATGCTTACGAGAGTCAATTAAAGAGACATTGATTCATACTTGATGCATACAAGAGAACGTGAAAAGTAGGGATGGCAATGGGGCGGTGCGGGGCGGGTTGAGCTTAACCCGCAAAATTTTTTATCCGTCCCGCCCCGCATAACAACTTTTTTCATTTTCAACCTGCCCCGCATAGTCCCGCCCAGCATAATTTCTTTAATATTTTCTTTTTCTAGTTAAGTTTGATACTAAAAATATTATTCATAAAAATAAATTCATTTTTTCATTAAGTTGTATTAATTTAATAGGAGAGTGACTTAAAAATTTATTTTTAGAGTTCAATTGGGAAACATGTAAGAAATTGTATTATTTTTTATTGAACCATTTTCATTTACTATCTTGAATATTTTAGTAGCTTTAAAGAAATTACCTTAATAAATAATGCTCTATCACTCTTATAACATGTAAAAAGTTAAAATTAAATTTGAACCCACATAAAATCACATATACCCGCCACACATTAGTTTGAAAAAAAACCCACTTCAACCTGCCCCGCAACTCGCCCCGCACAACCTTAAACCCGCCCCACCCAGCATAGTCTTAAACCTACCCCGCTCCACATTCGCCCCGCCCCATTTCCATCCCTAGGACTGATCTACATGTGAATAAGGAAATATGCTGAACCAAAATTAAGAAACAAGTAATCCATCATGTAAACCAACTTAAGATCACTCTAGGCACTTGCTACTATCTAAACAGAGAAAAAAGACCAGCCAAGTTAACTCAAACGGAAAGAGACAGAACAAACTCAAACAAAGAATTAACTTGATAAGGACTCGACTGAGACTAGACAGCTGCAGAAAACTCAAACCAAACACAACAAACTATAAACTGAAAAGGGCAGTATTCCATAACGAGATTGAACCATAACATATCAAACCAAGCTTTAACAGATTTTATAGATTGAACTAACTAACTAGACTGAAATGTTTCAACAATTTCTGGACTTTCACCTTGAGGACAAGGTGACTCTTATAAGGAAGGGTAATGATGAGCCTCAATTTATAAAAACTTATTCCAGGAGGACAAAATAAACAATTAAGAAATAGTATTGCATAACTAATCTCAACATTACTTATACATCCTATTCTTATGCACTCCATTAATATATATGACCTAAACTGAAGATACCCTCCTCTACTTAGTTTAAGGAAAAAAAATAAATTATGCAAAACAAATATGAGAGTTATTTTCAAAGTGCTGCAACAAGAGATAAACTTTGTATCAAATTATAATTGGAAAAACAAAAAGAATTATTGTATATTCTATACATTAGAAATGGAGTTTTTCTATATTTTAGAAAGGCAGAAGTCATCGGTGGCCACCTAAAGTTGGCACCATGTTTCACTTAGACACCTCAACTGGACTATGTTCATTTTAAACACCTAACGTAGGGGCCCGCTGTGCCATTTTAACACTTTTTCCACAGACTTCTGTTGACCATAGGCGCGTGTAACACAACCCTATTACGTGGATTAAGTGACCAATTATATTATGCCAACTCCTAAGGCCCTTTCCACGTCATTTTTCACTCAGATTAAAAGAAGCTTGGCCAAGCTTTGATCTTTCAACTCCCTTTCATGTTGATTTTCTCTCTTCTCCGATGAAACCCTAGGTAGCTTTATCTCTCTTTGCTTCACAATTTATCTCGGATTGCTTTGTTTTTCCTTCAATTCGTAGTTAGTACTAACAATTGCTGTATTTTATGTCGCCATTTTTCAGGTTGAAGGTTGAAAATCAAGTAATAACATTTTGTCGGGCTTTACGACATTGGAGAAATTGAAGGTTCTACCAACTTGTTCTTGTGTTTGTCTGTTTTAATATTGAAGAAGGTGTATTTTGTTTGTTGATTCAGCTTTCTTTATTATCATTTTGAATTTAAGTTTTATAGTGATATCTTGCCTGCATGTTGCATTGTGTTTTGAATGTTCTTAGCATTGAATCTTGTTTGTTGTTTTAACTATCCCCTAATATTTCTATGTCATTCTTTTTCTATTTCCTTGATCTCCTAAGCAAAATCGTAATTGTGTTGTTTCATGATTTTCATCTGTTCTAAAAACATAATAGATCCTCTTATAGTGCCATATGTCATGGACTTACACTTTTTCTAGCACTCCGTGCGCCACTGGACAACTTACTCACGAATCTTTCATGATCTTGTAAGCTCAAGTAAGCCTTTTCGAAACTAAGATCGCTAAGAGAATGAAAAGAAAGACTAAGAGAGCCTTTTAAAGAAGGTTTTGTACTGCTTTGTGGAAGATTGCTTACAACTTGCTTGATGAGCTTGCAAATGAGAGGCCCTCTATTTATACTACTTACTAGGGGCCAAAATGTAAATAAAATTTACTACACAAGCCCCTACATATTTACAATTTAGTCCATATTCTAGAATTCTCTACAAGTCTGGAGAATTTCAAAGCCTTCTAAGAAAATATCTAGGATGTTCTAAAGTCTTCCATAAACCTCTTGAAGACTCTAGCTCCTTCTCTCTTAGGCTAGCTCACTTATACTTCAATTTTCTACCTAAGTGAGATGTCAAAGTGGCGGGTCATGATATTCTCCCCCACATGATGATACGACGATCACGGCACATTGCCGTTGTATGAACTCTCGGATTTGGTCCTTGAATTGCCACAAGTCTTCATAGCGTTTCCATGTGGCCTCCTTCGGAGCTTGTCCCTTCTAGTGAATAAGAAACATGGCACTAGCCTGTTGTCCTTGCTTTCTTTTGGCTTGATAGTCAATGATGGATTCAATTTCTCTATCATGCGAGGTAGTGACAGTGATTGGCGCTCATTTTGATAAGTTTCGGCTCGGATCATCCTTGTCTTTATGGTATGGCTTGAGCAAGCTAGCATGGAAGACCTGATGAATTTTGAAGTTTGGAGGCAGTTCCACCTTGTAAGAGATCTTGCCCACCTTGGCAACGATCTTGAACAGGCCCTCGTACTTGCGCACTAACTTTTGATGTATGCCCCTTAGTGCTTTGAACTGACTTGGATTGAACTTCACCAAGACCATGTCTCTGACTTTATAGTTCATGGGACGATGCTTGCGGTCGGCGAACTTCTTCATCTTCTTACCTGCCTTTTCCAAGTAGGACTTGGCAGTGTCAAGTTGTTCTTCCCATTCTTTGGCAAGATGGTAAGCTCCCAAACTCTTTCCTTGAAGTGCGGCTGGTAGCGAATGTGGAGTTTGGGTATGTTGGCCAGTTGCCAACTCAAAAGGTGTGCGCCCAGTGAACTCGCTCCGTTGAAAGTTATAAGAGAATTGAGCCATATTTAGGAGCTTCGCTCAATCCATCTAATGCGTACTCACGTAGTGCCTTAAGTAGCACTCTAGTAGGGCATTGACGCGTTTTGTTTGGCCATCCATCTATGGGTGGAAACTTGTGGAGAAGTGCAGCTCTGTCCTGAGTATATCAAAAACTCTCTCCAAAAGTTCCTATTGAAGCGGGGTCTTGATCACTGATAATATGCCTTGGCAGCCCCCAATACTTCACTACATTCTTGAAAAACAACTTGGCAGCTTCCTTAGCGGTGCAACCGGCTGTAGTGGGCATGAAGGTGGCATACTTTGAAAACCTGTCCACCATGACCATAATTGTCCCATACCCGTTCGACTTTGGCAAGGAAGTGATGAAGTCCATGGTCACACTCCCCAAGGACATTCTGGTACGGGCAGCAACTCCAATAATCCTCCGGATTGTCATTGCTCCACTTTCTCTTGTTGGCACACAAGACATGTCTGTACATAGCACTCGATGTCGTCCCGCATGTGTGGCCAATAATAAATTGCCTCGATCAACGCCCTCGTACGTCGCTGCCCCGGATGCCCAGCCCATGGCGTGTCGTGGCTCTCCTTAATGATGTGCCGCCTAATAGACCCGAAATTGGGTACATAGACCCTCCGACCGACAGTGACCAATAGACCGTCTTCCACCCATAAGCATCTTGTCTTACCTTGGGCGGCTAGCTCCATACTTCGCTTCTGGATTATGTTGCATGCCATCCTTGATAGCATCTTGGATGTCACAGTGAGCTGTGGTGATGGCAGCAAGCTCGACCTTCCTACTTAATGCGTTGGCCATTACATTGCCTCTTCCCATCTTATACTCCAAGACATAGTCAAACTCGGCTAGAAAGTCCTGCCACCTAGCTTGCTTCAGAGTGATCTTCTTTTGTGACTGGAAAAGTGTAACACCTCGGATTTAAAAAAAAGAAAATCTAGTGCCAGCACTGACAGAGGCCACCTACGAACTGTAGGCCGACTTACGGTCCGTAGGTGGCAGGACAAATGTTTTCAAAATGTTAAGTTTCAGGATTCCATTGACGGTTCGCCAGGACGTCCCGTCATTCCATGAACGAGTCGTAGATAGGTCTTGTAGGTCACTCTCAAACTTAGTGAAATTTTGAGGGTTGAAGATGGGATCGACAGCTGGTATATACGGTCCGTAAGTAGACCAACGGACCGTACATGGCAACCATCGTTGGAAGCCCAAAATTTCTAGCTTCAGAATCTCATCGAAGGTTGGACATGATGGTCCGTAGTTGGACCTGCGGACCGTAGGTCCCAACCGTAGGTCACCATTCGACAATTATTTTTTAGGGTCTTTTGGTCTTTTCTCTAATGAATCTATTCCTAATCTAAGTCTGTTAAGCCCTAATTCTAGGCCCTATATAGGACTTCTAAGCCTAATTCTATTCATTCTAAATCACTTCCAAATTCCCTCCAAAGTCTTTTCCCAAATATTTCTCTCTCTAGAAGCTTGAAGAAGAAGAAGAAGGAAGCTAGGGTTTGAAGGACAAGTCCCCCAACCCTCCATTGATTTCAAGATTTTGGCATTGAGGTATGATATCTTTCACCTATGGAGTCCTTTCCTCCATAGGGTTCCCAGATTCTCCAATTTTGTAAAGTTAGATTCTCCAATTGAAATTAAGATTTTCTTCTATCTCATGGGTTCTTTCCAATTATGATCTAATTGATTGATTAAAGTCATTTTATGCATGAATTGAGTTAATTGCATGTTTTTTTAAGTTGAATTACCATGAACCCATGTGAAATCCATGATTTCTATACTTTGATCCTATGATGAGGTCTTGAACTATGATTCATGAATTTATGAAAATTATGCATATTTTATGAAAGCAATGTTTATGACTCAAGTAAGCTTATAGACGAAAGTATCTATATGTTCTATGAAGCATGTCCACATGACATGAATGACGTCTAGATTTGCCATCAATGCTTTTCGGGCTATTTTCTCAAATTAGGTCTTGATTAGTGTGGTAGCCGGTTATGCCATCAATGATCATAGATCACGTTTTTAAAACTATTTCCATTAGTAGTATGTCATTTCTAGCATGAAGTGAATGACTATGGGCCTTAAAAGCTATTATGAAAAGATCATGGATGGTGAAAGATTTTCTCACGCATGGTCTAAGGAGCTATTCTAATGAAAGGACAAGCGGTGATTACCCATGTCTATTAATGATAAGATGAACTATGATTTATGATTAATCCGTGGGAACTATGCCTAGCACCGAGTGGACGAGAGGCGACTACCCATGTCCCATACCTATTTGCCCCCATAGGATGATTGTCTTTGATAGACATTAGCTAGTGGATCCACTTTAGCAAATGATGGTGTGTGTACGGATTCTACCCTGGCAAGTAGATTCCCCTTCTTTCGGTATGAGGGATATACCAGATTCCATGTTATAGCTCACATGGTCTATGTCGGTTAAGGCTCACTTCCCATAATAATTAACTAAGGTTACTTTCTAAAGGCTTTTTAAACATATGTTACTTCAAGATGATTTCCTTGCATTGACCATGGCTTTTATCTCATATTTCCTACCACGTTATCCTATGATTTAACTTGGTCATTGTATCTTATTTATAGCCTTTTTTGCATGATTTTGTAACCTATGTGCATAGTTATCATACTTGGTACATTCTTGTACTAACGCATACTCTTGCCTACATTTTCTTATAAGTGTAGGATTCGGCTTATCTCCATCCACCCGTGGCTAGTCGTTGCTTTCGAGAGTTGAAGATTTGGTGAGTGCTCACACATTCGAGGACATAGCCCCATTTACCTTTTATGTCATTTTACTTTTAAGACTTTTATGGGTTATTTCCCAACTTTCATTCTATTCTTGTATTAGATGACTTTGAGACTATGCTTAGACTTCCGTTACTTTGATATAAAAATTGTCTTTTTGAATTTCTTATCTACTATTATCTTGTATGATGCATGCTAAGTGGCTTGTATAGGGCCTTTCGGGGTCTTGTACACCATGTCACGTCTAGGGAGTACTTTAGGTCGTGACAAGTAGCTAGTGTAACACCCCAAAAATTTCTAAGTTAAGACTCGAACCATTCTTGAAATTCGTATAAGATCGTACCGAGTGATTCTTAATTGTTCTTGGATTCTAAGGACAATTCTTTAGTGTGTGAATGAAATTGAATATGAATTAAGGTCACAAGAACCCCTAGCACAAAAATTGAGTTGAAAGCTTTCTTACCGATTGAGTTTCAATATGAGATTTTACTTAGGTCAACTTCAAATGACCATATCTTTCAGCATATAAGGACTTAGGTGGTTCATGAGCTACCAAATCGAAGGTCTTTGAGTTATCTTTTCAACGCCACCAAGTTTTCCTAATTCCGAGCCCGGAGTAAAATGTTATGATCGTTTTAGTGAGGCCCTATCGGGCAGAGCATCTTCACGACCCACTTGACGGGCCGTGGTGCTCTAGACGGCCCGTGAAGCCTGTCTTGAAGGTCACTTCATCAATTTTAAGTGAAGTTGCACCCGTAAGGCTACTGTGAAGAACCACGATCGCCTAACCGGCCCGTGGAGCTTCACACGAGCCGTGAAGTGGCTCGTGAAAGAGACTTGACAGACTTTGAGTTTTGGGTCAACTTCAATCGACCATATATTTTAGCATAAAATGAATTAGTTGGACCATGAACTATCAAATTAATAGTCTTTGAGTCCTCTTTCCAACGCCACCGAGTTTGCTCAATTTGAAGTTTGGAGTAAAATGTTATGCTCGTTTTAGTGGAGCGCTATCAGGTTGATGAAGCTTCACGACCGGCTATACGGGTCGTGACGCATTAGACGACTCGTGAAGCCTTTCCTGTGAGGCCCTTAGTCAGTTTTTGAGTTAGGGTCAATGTGGTCTTTTCCCAAAGTGTTTGGTACCCCAAACTACGTCGTTTTAACCCTATTCTAAGCCTAAACTACGTCGTTTCACACCAAATTAAGGGCTTAGAAAGTGTTAATCAATCGTTTTACGTTCATTAACACTTCAAGACATTAGAGTAAGGTTCCAAGAGGAGAAAAGCTAGGCTTTCATGCGTTCTTCGAGTTTGATCGATCCCACCAAGAACTTTGTTCTTTCCAGGTATGTAAGGCTACCCATAACGTTGGATTTAGTTCGCCCACGTGCCCTACATCTTCATTGAGTGGAGTTGAGTTTGAGTTTCGAGTTTCCATGAATTGAGTTCTTGAATTATCTATAATTCTATTGAGTTCTTGTGTAAAATTACATAGGTATTGATGATGTCTATGAGTTGAGTGTTTGAGGTATACATTCATGTCTTTATTCACATGAACCCTAATTGAGTTTTTAGCATTGGTTATTTTATGCATTGATGGAGTTTTTAAAGCATGATTTGTGAACGTTTTTGAATGAAAATTAGTTGAGTCCGAGTTGAGTCTGAAAGGTTCTTAAACTTCTATTATTTTGAACACGAGTATTTTGAGTATATAATTGATTGAGATAGAGTCTTGAGGAGATATGAATGAGTTTGAAAGCATGTTTTAAATAAAAGAATTGATGATTGAGATGAGATTGAGTTTGATGAGAGTCCAATGAAATTAGATGAAATGATTCGAATAAATTGATCTGATTGAGCATATGAACACATTGAGTCTTTTGGGAGTAGTATTGAGCACCAATTTGGGTAAGAGTAAATAACAACTCAAATCCCATAAACTACTTAGCCAGCGTAGGATAGAAGCTATGCTTCTCTAGTCCCAAAAAGAGAACTTTGATTGATTGTGGATCCAATGAGGTTGATCGTCCCTTATTCTGGCAAGGTATTGGACAGTTGCGGCAACGACAGTGCAAAGCGTTGTATCATCACTAGCTCATAAGTGATGGTTGTCGATTAGAGAAACTCCTTAAAAATGAATGGTTTGAGTTGGTTGAGGTGCATATCATTGAGTCTGTTTTCAAAGCATTGGTTAATTTTAAACTCGCATGCTTATTGAGTTGAGTCGATTTCTGAGTTCAGTCCCTTGAGTCGAGTTGCATGATGTTGAGTATTGTTGATCGAATTTCCTTCCAGCTATTTTACATACCATACATTCCATGTACTGATGCCATTCGGCGCTGCATCATTTGTGATGCAGATACAAGCATTAGAGATCCTCAACAGGCACTTCATTGAAGATCACTCCATTCCAGCTTTTGGTGAGACCTCCTCGCTTTCGGAGGGACCTTTTTATTCTAGTTGATTTCATTTATTAGAGTAGTCCTTTGAGGTAGCCGTGGGCCTGTCCCATTACCTTCTTATGATGAGTTTAGAGGCTTCATAGACAGTGACAGAGATAGTGACAGGGTAGAGTTGATGTTCTCATTTTGAATTTTTTTTTATGTTGAGTTGATTTGAACTGAGTATTTAAACTATTTTTTATTACGTTGTTGATTGTTAGCCCAATTGAGTGTTTTCTTTGATTTATCTAAGTCTTCCGATGAGTGATTGAATGAGTGATCAGACCAAGTGGTTCGCTTAGGACCAGCAATGGTCTCCGAGTGCCGGCCACGCCTAGGGTACCCTCTCGGGATGTGACAGCTAGTGGCCACATTGTCTTTCTTGACCACAAACTTGGAGCCTATAAGTAGTGGCTCCATGTGCCTAGGCAATGTACAATGGTTATCATCTCTTTCTCCTACATAGTGTAGCGGTGTTCGGTCTCATTCAATTTATGGCTCTCGAACGCTATTGGGTGTCTATCTTGCATTAAGACTCCCTGATGGCGAAGTCTAAAGCATCCGTATGTACTTCAAATTCTTTGAGAAGTCGGGTAGCGTCAAGATAGGCTCTTCTGTCACAGCGGCCTTGAGACTTTCAAAAGCTCTTTGGCACTCCTCGCTCCAAGCCCACGACTTATTCTTTTTTAATAACTCAGTTAATGGAGAGGCCTTGGCGGAGTAGCCACTTATGAACCTACGATAGTAGTTCGCAAGTCTAAGGAAAGATCTTAGCTCGGTCACCATTATGGGCGCCTTCCATTCTTTGATCGCCCGTATCTTAGCCTCGTCCTTCCGCAGTTCGTCTTGGCTAATAATATGCCCTAAGAAGTGCACCTCGTGCTGGGCGAACTCACATTTCTCCCTCTTGATATAGAGTTGGTTCTCCCGTAAGACTTGGAAAACCTTCCTCAGGTGCTCCACATGCTCCTCCAAGGTGTTGCTATAGATGACTATGTCATCTAAATATACTACCACAAACTAATCCAAGTAGGGATGACAGATTTTGTTCATCAACGTGCAAAAGGTGGTGGGTGCGTTGGTCAAGACGAAGGGCATCACCAACCACTTGTAGGTTCCGTATCTTGTCACACACGTTGTCTTTGGCTCATCCCCTTCTGCTATACGTACCTGGTAGTAGCCTTTCCTGAGATCCACCTTGGTGAAGTACTTGACCTGTCCAAGCCTGCCGAACAGGTCAGCAATCAGTGGGATGGGATACTTGTTCTTGATCGTCACATTGTTGAGCGCCCGGTAGTCGATGCATAGGTGCAATGACCCATCTTTCTTCTTTTAAAATAGAACCGGTGCGCCGTAAGGTGCTTTGGACGGGCGAATGTGATCGGTTTTTTGAGGAGCTCCTTTAACTGTTTCCTTAGCTCCTCTATCTCGGGTGGAGCCATGCAATAAGGAGCATCTGCGGGTGGCTTGGCTTTACTCTCCAACTCGATCTTGTGATCTACCTCGCGCCTAGGATGTAGGTGCCTTGGCAGCTCGTCCGACATCACATCTTTGTTTTCTTCAAGAACCTTCTCTATGACCGGTGGCAAGGACTCCTTAGCACCATTGTCTTTTTCCAAACTTGCAATGGTGGCTATGAACATCAGCTCTCCTTTCTTAAGGCCCTTCACTAGCTGCATGGACGATAGTTGAGCTTGACCTTCCTTCTTCGGCACTTTTACTAGAGGCACCATGACCCTTCTCACTCCATGACCAAGAGTCATTGGAGGTAAGGATCGATCATCGTGTGGCACTTTTGGAAGAACTCTTGCCCAAGTATGACATCAAAGATATCTAAAGGACCAATCGTAAAGTTAATCTTACCTTGCCACTTGCCCAACGTGATGCTTACTCCTTGAGCGACTCCACACATAGGGGTCGGTGGTGCATTGATCATCTTGAGGCGTATGTTGCTTGGTCATGATGTTGGCTTTTGCACCGGAGTCTACCATGGCACGAGCTGATCATCCATTAATGGAGATTTTTACATATGGCGTGCTATAACCTTCCAGCTTCTCCGTCTGCTTCTCAATAGCTCTGCATAGCCCAACCATGCCCAACTGCATCGTGCCCGCGTCATGTGCTTTCTCCTGTGCATCCTTCTCCTTCCACTCCCACAGGATAGCACCAAGGTTCTTCATCTCGGGGCACCTGGCATAGCCATGTGGTCTGCCGCATATGTAGCAACCATCTCCTTTTGTTGTTTGCGTCTTCCTCTAGGCATAGTTCTGGCGCTCAAACCGCTTGCCATACCACTTGCCATCCGACTTATAGGAGTCGTGCTACTTAGGGTGTGTCTTCTGCTCCTTGCTTCGGCCATGATCTCCCCCACCTTTAGCATGACTAGTCCTTGTGTCCTTTCCTTTGCCTTTGTCATGCCGGTCATACTTGAAGTCGGTCAAGGCTTCAGCTTGTGTGATGGCCTCATCTATGGTCCTGACTTGCCGTCGTTCCAGCTTCGTCTTGGCCTAATTCTGCAATCCGTACATGAAGTGGAACAACGTGTCTCCATCTGTGAGGTTGGGAATCTAAAGCGTGAGAATGTTAAACTCCTTCACGTACGCCCGAATGCTGCCTGTCTGCTTTAGTTCCCTGAACTTATGTTTGGCCTCATAGATGACATTTTTAGGGAAGAAGGTTTTCTTGAACTCTTTTCGGAATTTCTCCCAAGTGTTGATGGTGCAAAGCCCCTTCCATATCTCAGACTCCTTGCGCATCCGACATAGCATGGCCATGTCCAAAAGATACAAATCGGAAGTGTTGATCTTGTTTTTGTCACTCTTCATTCGGCTACACTTGAAGTAATTTTCCAAGTGCCATGAGAAATTCTCCACCTCTTGCGCGTCATGGACGCCTTTGGACATAGGTGGCTTAGGAGCCTCGACCTTGGCCTCCCTATCCCGATCGAACGACGATGGTCCTCCAACTTTCACACCCTCCTTGAGTGCTTTCATCTCGGCCTTCATGGTCTCAATCGTGTTTAACGCCTCCATGAGCCGACACTCCAAGGAAGTGATGACCTCCTTCATCTCAAACTCGGCACGGTGGCGGCCCTCCAACTCCTTGCGGATGTTGTCATTCTCCTTAAGGGTGAAGTCCTCTAGAGTCTTAAACTTGCCATCGACCTTGTTCAAACGCTTGCCTAAGATCTCCACGGCCTACCTTGCCATGTCTACCCTTGCGACCCACTCTACTCTGGGTGTGACGTCAATGGCCTCATGTTCATCGTCACTTGCTTCAGTGGTCGAAGGTGGGTGAGATGTTAGCGCCTTGCTTGGTGTAGAGTCAAGCAGCATTTCCTCGCTACTCTTATGGTGCTTCTTTCCCTTGTGGTTCTTCTTTCCACCATCCAGCCGGACGTTGGTGGTGCTAGCAGCGTTTACGTCTCTTTCATTGGTCATTCTCTTAGTATCAAACCTTTGCTCTAATATCACGTTGTCACGGACTTAGACTTCTTCTAGTACTCCGTGCGGCACTTGACAACTTACTCACGAATCTTTCACGATCTTGTATGCTCAATTAAGCCCTTTCGAAACTAAGATTGCTGAGAGAATGAAAAGAAAGACTAAGAGAGCTTTTTAAAGAAGACTTTGTATTGCTTTGTGGAAGATTGCTTACAACTTGCTTGATGAGTTTGCAAATGAGAGGCCCTCTATTTATATTACTTCCTAGGGGCCAAAGTATAAATAAAATTTACTACACAAGTCCCTACATATTTACATATCTCTCCATTTTTTTAAGTCCAGAGCCATGAAACACCGGTAGAAATGAGAACGATATCAGAATAATAGATATGTTCCCAATAAAGTTAGGAACTAATAGTAAAAGGAAGATTTTTATATGAAAAAAGTAGTACCACATAAGATTTTTGATATTCCTTTACTTCCCTTTGCCTATTCTTTTGACAAGTAAGGATCAGGAGTCCAAACAGTGTAATTCACTGGTAACAACTTGGTAACAGATTTTTGTTATCAATATCATACTTGCCAGTTTCAAAAAAAAAAAGAAGGGATCAAGAGTCTTTGTATTAATGATGGTGCACAAAGACTGTTCAAGCTGAATTCAAAAGGACCACAAGTCAGTCTACAAAAGTCGATCAATCTACGAGTACCCAACTGGATGAGTTGTCATTGCGAACAGTCATAAAGTCCTGTGCCTGCAAAAACAAAGCACTATACTTTGACCGCTCTCTCTCTTTCATTTCCTAGAATTTTTATATTTTATGCCCATCCAAGCATCCACCCAGTTGCCTTTGCTGTAATTTCGCCAACTTTTCTGTAGTTGCCTTTGCAACATGGTCGCCAAGTTAGCAAACAAGCCTCAAAAGGAACTAGGATAGTCCAACATGTGTCCTCAAGAGATATAGAGTTACCTGCAGTCCCTGTAGGTTGAAGTAAATACTTGGGGGTCGTTTGGTGTTATGGATAATGGGAGTTAATCCCGGGATAAATTTTAAATATTCTTTATTTCCTTGTTTGGTTGCAAAATTTGTGATAACTTATCCCGGGATTAGGAATTAGTACCGGGATAAGTTATCTCTCCCATTTGGTGGTATAGTAATTCCGGGATAACTTATCCCGGGATAAAATAGATAAATGACAAATATACCCCTTTAAACCCTTTTTATACACCATTTTTCACATTTATGTATACTTACATTATTTTTAATACCATGTATAATAATATTCACTACTCTTTACTTTTATGATAACTATTCATATTTTTCTATTAAAAAATTACACTATATAAATATAATTTTTATTTATGAATTTATTTGACTAATTCTTATGTTAATTTATATTTTGATTTCTCATAAATCTTCTTTCACTTTAACAAACTTAAGAGGAAAGTTCTATTTTTAAGCTAAATAAGAAAAAAGTTTTATTTTTAAATACATATGGTACTTATCATGGAATGCATAAACAAAAATATTTAAGCTAAATAAAATGAAAGTTTCATTTTAAAAAATGAATACCTAAAGCTTATAAAAAAATATAAAAAACAAAATAAAATGAAGGGTAATTTTGTAAACAAACAATTTGTTCTTAAAATTTATGCAATGTATATTATTTTAAATACAATAAACCAAACACTCAATAAGAAATAATCCCAGCACAACTGATCCCATTATAACTAATTCAACATAATTTATTCCAACATAACTTATCCCATCATAACTCATATTCAAACCAAACGACCCGGTTTGTTTTTCCTATCTAATAAGATGCAAAAGTTTTCCAGAATTTCCTTTCTTCTACTTGAGTTATTATATGTGAGAGGGGTCTCAACTCTCATGTGAAGATTCTGTCTGCTATTGGATGCACTTTCTACAACTATGGTCAAGAAGCATAAACTGGTTGATTTGTAGTTTCTATTTATTGGTTTATAAGAAGTATCGAAAACATTCATAACAAAGTAAGGTATTAAAGAACTTTTTTAATGTATGAAATATACTTATGAAATGGTTTGATTGTAAATGAAAAAACATATGCAGTGAAGATTCATATAGTCGAACCCTTCTTGTTTGGGATTGAGGTGCAGTTGTTGTTATACTTATGAAATGCAATTTTAGGTCATGTAAGATATGAGAAAAACTTTGCTATTGTATGAGATACTGTTATAGAACAAAACATTAGTATTATATGCATGTGTGTATATTAGTTATACATTTGTTACCCGTATCTCAATACTCATACATGTACTCCAATCTGGGGGGAGGGAGGGGATAAGGATGTTTATGAAGCTTTCTTCATGGTCCTCGGATGATCTGTCTTCCCAAAATCTGATTCTGCTTCTATCTATCTCCCAAAACAGATAGCATTTTGGAAAGGGAATCCCATCCCAGTTGAATCAATTTCCACGAAGAACATCCGTTTGATTTATTCTCAGTATCTGTAATTCATCATCCACTAACTTGCCCATATTTGCTACTCCCTCCATCCCACTTTAAGTGGCCATAGCCTCCTTTTCTCACATAAATTCACCAATGTCAGGCTTAAATCCGCTTTCGAGTGAGGCTTTATTGAATAAAGGGATAGATAGTTGGCCTAGACACCACCATCATAAAATATTTATATCTTTAAAAAGGATAGATCTGATCCACAATGTTTCCATTGTTATTCAGTTTGCTCTTGGTAAAATCAGCTCAAACATTTTTACCAATCAATAAAAAATAAAAATGCTCAAACATAATAGTTTTGGCTGCCAGTATGAATGTCTTTGTATGCCTTCATGTTGCTATGGGGCTCCAGAGGGTGGAGGAATCAACATATGGATCTCCGCTTTCTTCTAAGGATATCCGTAACTAGTGTTTCTTTCTGGAAATGGTTGAATTAGGGAAGTGACTCATGGTAGTTCATGTTTTCTTAATTAGTGCACCTGGTTTACTCTTTCTGAACACAATTACTTCAAATGCAAAAATTAAATTAATGGAAACATGCGACTTCTCTTCTAGGTAATTGTTGATCCTGTAAAGCAATTTAGTGGTTAGATTTTCCCCTTATTCTTTTGCAATACAATAAATAGCTTATTACTACTCACTGTGCTAGAGATCAATTTTTGAAGATGGGAGAAAAAGATGACCCAATGAAAGTTGGGCCTTGAGTTAGTTCTCATTATGAATATATCTTCATTCCACTTAGTACTGATTTAGGATGGTGAATGAATTTTTATTCTTTTTCAAATCGTATTGTAATGACATATCTTGTGCAGACTTGATTATATCTATTCATAGTTTGGTTGTGAACTACTCTGCCTGTGACTGTTACGTGGTAGTTGAGGAAATTGGACTTGGTTTAATTGACTACAATGAAGCTTCGCTTGATTAGATATAAATGATGTGGATGTGGTACGGTGTTATTTAGGCATAAATGAACTTGTGCCTATTCTTGGGGTAGAGGCCTATGGTATTCTGACATTTTCGGGTCTACTTATGGCTTTTGGCATTGAATTGATTATGTTGATCCTACCCTTTCCCGGACCCTGCACATAGCACCGGACTGCCCTTTTTGATAGTGCTTATTGAGTATTCAGCACCAACTTTGATCTGAAATTGGTTACTTCCACTGGAATGTAATATAACTATTTCATATCTGAAATGCAGATGGATCATTGACCCTCCACTAGATGTGACTGTCCCAGCAAAACTCACACCATGGCCGGATGTTCCTCCAGAGCTTCCTTCTGGTGAAAAGTTGGTCACTATGCAAGAGCACACCGAAAACACCATCAAGAAAATGTAGTTCTTGAGGAAAGAAAAAGCACGCAGCAAAAGAACATTATATTGATGACCATCATTCAACCAGGCAATCAGCGGAGAACTAGTAATAATCATCTGCGAATTCAGCAAGTTTGAAGACTGCGCTACTATCTATTAGAGTGGAAAACCTAACCCCCAATGTGGAGGTAGAGAATATTATATATTGACAAATATTTCATAAGTATTACATAAGTGGTACACAAGAATAAGTAAATTACAATATGTGTACAGAATAAATTAAGTAACTCTAATACCCCCCTTCAAGCGAAACGGTGGCGGACTAAGACGAAGCATTGCTCGCAAATACTCAAACTGAGGCCTAGGAAGACTCTTAGTGAAGATGTCAGCCACCTGAAGTGTGGTGTCACGACCCAAGCCTAGGGCCTAGATGTGACCGGCGAATGGGGAACCCGAAGGAACCCCAAACAAGCCTCATAGCGTATCACTACACATCCTTGGTCGCGGAAGCAATTAAATGACCATAAACGATAAGCATAATCAAGGGGGAAATCGGGACTAAGGGAGCAGAAAAAAGAAATGATACATAAATACCATAGATGAGTCAAGCTCAAGCATAATACACAACTTGTCCAACACCACCTCTAAACATGAGTACTTAGCGGGGGCCAAGACAAACTACCGGGCTCACCCTCATAGTCAAAACATAACTAGAAAGGAAAAGTTTTATACATAGCAAAAGATCATGAGCAACGTCCCCGAAATGGAGGACTCACCAATAACCACTATAGAAAATCGTACTAGCCACGCGGAGGAGGATGGTCAAGCGGTGCTCCGGTCCCTACATGGTGACATCATGTAGGCATAGAGTATGCGTTAGTACATTTGAATGTACTAAGTATATGGGATGCAATGCAATGCTACATTAGATGGACATCATAGAAAAATGCGTAATCATACCCAATAGATAGCATATTAATGAAATGATATGTATAATGATGCTTACATAAAAATCATATTTAGTGGGACGTAGTACATGTGTGGCGAGTGACCATCAATATAGTATTTCCAAGGCCTACCACCCCCTTGGAGAGGCGAAAGAGGTACAAAACCCTCAATATGGTTACACGGGCCTACCACCCCCCGAGCTAGGGACCAAGGTACAAACCCCTCGATACGGTTATACGGGCCTACTACCCCCCGTACTAGGCAACCAAGGTACAAACCCCTCGATACGGTTATACGGGCCTACTACCCCCCGTACTAGGCAACCAAGGTACCAACCCCTCAATACGGTTATACGGGCCTACTACCCCCCGTACTAGGCAACCAAGGTACCAACCCCTCGATACGGTTATACGGGCCTACTACCCCCCGTACTAGGCAACCAAGGTACCAACCCCTCGATACGGTATACGGGCCTACTACCCCCCATACTAGGCTTGGTCGACTCACAACACTTATTTAGGGAAAATCATATACATGTGTCCATTTCATCATCATTTCAGTAATTACATAACCATCCGCCTCATAGGACGTACCTTGGACCTTCCCTTTCCTAAGAATTCTATAATGGGCATTTTATCAAACACAAGGTGGGCAATTGTTCATGTAAATGAAATCATGTATTTCAAGAATACTAAGTCCAACCAATTCCAAAATCCATATAAATCAGCCCACCAACAACATACATATATATATCAACCTTCATAATTTGATCATGGAAGCATGTAAACCATAACATCACATAATAATTCCATTTCATGATAATATGCAAAATGGACCATAATAGGGTGTGTAGTAGTAATTCCATAATTCAAGAGTTCATAAATAATCATAAGGACCCATAAACTTGAAGTAGAAATAGAGGATAAATGGTTGGACTTGTGGAAAGGAAGTTTTCCACAATCAAACCCACATACCTCAACTTTGGAGAATCCTTGATGAAGATTGGAATGGAGAATCGAAGCTTGAGATTGAGTCTTGAATCCGGAATTAGAGCTTGAGATGTTTGAATTTGGTTGAAGATCTTGGTGGAATTTTTGGAGAGGGCTTAGAGAGTGTTTCTGGAGTTAAGAAAAATGACTAAGTATGGGACATATCCCCTTTTTATAAAAAACGTCTCCAACCCGCCCTAAAAAAAAAGCTCACTGGAAATTGCAAATCTGCACAGACAGGTTTTACGAAAATGGTCATAACTCCCTCATCCTAACTCGGACTAAGGTGAAACCAAGTGCGTTGGAAATCTAACTCAAAGAGCTTTAATTTGATAGGTTGCATCCCTTCCAGTTCCTTGTGTGCTAAGAGATATGCCCCTTTAAAGTTGACCCTCAAAATCGCAATTTTTGCGATTTTTGAATTTTGATACGGTTGCTCTAAAATTCGGGTTAGACCCATTTCCCACTCAATTTGACCCCACAAATAAGATTATGAAGTCGAATTTCCGAAATCATGCACGGATTTTGAGATATATGGAAATTACAATTATAGGTGTTTCCGAAGCACATTTTCGGGCATTTTTGGGGTCGTTTCAATATCTCGCCCCTTTGGGAACATTTCGTCGCTCGCAAGTAAGAAACGTACCATGAGAGACTACAAACATTGGCAATTTCAGCCCACATAAGGAATGCAACAATGCACTTACACCTTATTTCAAAACCTCCAATATAGTTGCTAAAACCACAATGAACTTTGTCAACTAAACAATGAATGTATGAGCAATGACATGGGGGCTACTTAAGACCTCGAGATTTTTATTAAAGGGCTGTAATCAATACCTTAGGCTCGAGTGAGTGGCAAAAGATAAGCGATATCGCCTTTTGCATGTCCCGCTTCGGCCTCCCAATAGCACTTTCAACGTTTGTTGATTTTCTCGCAAAGGACTTTAATGAAGGCCAACATCCTTTGTTTCTCCAACCTCTTCGACTTGTCGTATCTAAAAATCTGGCACGGAACCTGCTCATAGGTCAAAGTATCTTCAACAACACCCACAACATCAAGAGACACAATGGCATTCGGATCACCCACACACTTCCTCAACATAGACACATGAAATACCGGATGAACCAAATCCATCTCGCTAGGCAATTCCAACTCATAAGCTACCTTGCCAATTCTCCTCATCACCTTATAAGGACCCACATATCTTGGGCTCAACTTG
>JAGDQO010000834.1:0-10874 GCA_018342035.1 Solanum appendiculatum
TAATGCCATCATTAAGAATCAATTCTCTCCCAAGGACAGATGACTTGTTTGATCAACTTCAAGGAGCGAGTTACTTCTCCAAGATTGACCTTCGGTCGGGCTATCACAAACTGAGGGTGAAGGAAGATGGCATTCCGAAGATAGCTTTTCAAAGTAGGTATGGTCACTACGAGTTTTTGGTAATGCCATTTGGCTTGACAAATGCTACGACCACATTTATGGATCTATTGAATAGGGTGTTTAGACAATACCTAGACATGTTTGTGATTGTGTTCATTGATGATATTTTGATTTACTCAAGGAGTGAGGATGAGCATGCCAATCATTTGAGGATTGTGTCACAATTCCTCATGGACAAACAAATTTTTGCGAAGTTTAGCAAATATGAGTTTTAACTGAGGTCTGTGGCTTTTCTTGGTCACATTGTTTTCGGTAAGGGTATTCAGGTGGATCCTAAAAAGACGTATGTGGTTAAGAGTTGGCCTAGACCTCTATCCCCTTCGAATATTTGAAGTTTCTTGGGTTTGGATGGTTACTATAGAAGGTTTATAGAAAGGTTTTCTTTGATTGCCTCTCCATTGACGAATTTGACCCGAAAGAAAGCTATGTTTGTGTGGTTTGAAACATGTGAAAGGAGTTTCCAAGATTTGAAAGATAGACTTACCTCAACTCCGATATTGACTTTACTGGAAGGGTTCGATGGATTTGTGGTTTATTGTGATGCCTCAAGAAATGGGTTGGGATGTATCCTTATGCAAAATATGAAAGTCATTGCTTATGCCTCAAGACAGCTTAAGATTCATGAAAAGAACTATCCTACCCATGACTTAGAACTAGCAGCGGTTGTGTTTGCTCTAAAGACTTTGAGGCATTACTTGTATGGTGTTTACGTTGATGTCTTCACCGACCATTAGAGTTTGCAATATGTGTTCAAGAAAAAGGATCTGAATCTTTAACAATGGAGGTGGCTTGAGTGGTAAAGGATTATGGCATGAGTGTCCTTTATCAACTCGGCAAGGCAAATGTGGTGGCGGATTCCCTTAGTTGGTTATCCATGAGTAGTGTTGCTCATGTTGAGAATAATAAGAAGGAGTTGGTGTGAGATGTTCATAGATTGGTCCGATTGGGTGTTTGATTGATTGATTCTAATGAAGGTGGCATTGTTGTTCATAATGGTTTAGAATCATTTTTTGTGTTTGATGTGAAGGCAAAGCAAGGTCTTGATTGAATCTTGATGGAGTTGAAGGAAGCGGTGCTTAAAAAGTCCGCTGAGGCTTTCTCCTAAGGGGGAGATAGTGTACTTGGATATCAAGGTCATTTGTGTGTTCCCAATGTTGATAGTTTAAGGGAGCATATTTTATCGGAATCCCATAGTTCTCGATATTCCATTCACCTCAGAGCCACAAAAATGTACTTTCAGTTGTGGGAGGTCTGTTGGTAGAATGGGATGAAGAAGGACATTGCAGAATTTGTGGCTAATTGTCCTAATTATCAACAAGTGAAAGTAGAGCATCAAAAGTCGAGAGGTCTGTCCTAAGATATTAGTATTCCTACTTGGAAGTGGGAAGATTTGAATATGGACGTCATTGTTGGTTTACCACGCACCTGGCGATAACATGACTTGATTTGGGTTATTTTGGATCGTATGATTAAATCGGCTCATTTCATTCCCGTCAAGGTTTCTTATTCGGCGGAAGACTATGCCAAGTTATACCTTGGAGATCCAACTACAAAAAGACAGGCAGCCTGATACAACATTGCTTTGGTATCTTTCTTTCACCCTTATTTTCTTTCTTTTACTTTTATTGACATAGGGTACCAGAGAAATCTTTATTTGAATCAACTTCATTTTTACTCTTGTTCGTTCTTTATCTGGAAGATGATAAAAAAAGGAAATAAAAAGAAACAAACAGGTATGAAAGCTAAGAGAGATGGTTAGGTTGCATGAAGTGCCCCTATCAATTATATCCGATCATGGTACACAATTCACTTATCAATTTTTTAAATCTTTCCGAAAAGGCCTTGGTACCCGTGTTAACCGTAGCCCGGCCTTTCATCCTCAAACCGATGGGCAAGCGAAGCATACTATTTAAACTTTGGAAGATATGTTAAGAGCTTGCTTGATTGATTTCAAAGGTAATTGGGATGATCATTTACCTTTGATTGAGTTTGCTTATATTAATAGCTACTATTCAAGCATTGGTATGGCTCCATTTGAGGCTCTATATGATAGGAGATGTAGATCTTCTATAGGTGGTTTGAACTCGGTGAAGTTGCTTTGAAAGGTCCTGAGTTAGTTCACGAGGCTATGGAGAAAGTTCAGCTTATTAGAGAGAGGTTGAGAATGGCTCTGCCGATATTAGAAGGAGAGATCTAGAATTTGATGTTAATGATTGGGTTTACTTGAAAATTTCGCCCATGAAGGGTGTAATGAGGTTTGGAAAGAAAGGGAAACTTAGTACTTATTATGTGGGCACATATAAGATTTTGAGGCGAATTGGTAAGGTTGCTTATGAACTTGACTTGCCTAATAATTTAGCATCGATTCATCCGATTTTCCATGTCTCCTTATTGAAGAAATGTGTAGATGATCCGGCACCTATAGTGCCATTGGAGAGTCTTGGTATGAAAGAGAATCTTTCTTACGAAAAGATTTCAGTTGAGATTTTGGACCGACAAGTTCAGAAGTTGAGAAATAAAGAAGTTGCTTCTGTAAAAGTTCTTTGGAGGAATCAGTTAGTTGAGGGTGCTACTTGGGAGGCCGAGGCCGATATGATGTCCCGTTATCCTCATTTCTTTCTCTCTGTCCTACTGTAGCTTGAGCTATTTACTTCCTCTTGGTTATTCCTTTGGTCTCATGTGTCTTAGATATTTCCATGATTCCTTATTTATGCATATTCATGAAATGCTTAATTTTTTGAGAAAATGAGGTAACTTGATTGATTTCTTCATGTTTTGTGCATTTGAGTATGAGTTGCATATAGGTCTTATGAGATGATGATTTGGACATGCTTTAGCTTGGAGTTGATGTTTCCTCCTCGGATATGTGCATTTATGTCATTGCATTCATGTCGGGCAGCTAGATTTAGTTCCTTTCCTTCTTATGATGTCTTAAATTTCATTCGAGGATGAATGTTCCTAAGGGGGAGATATTGTAAAACCTCAAATTTGAAAAGGAAGGAAAATTGAAGGTTTTCAGAATTGGCGCCAGCATTGACGGAAGCCATCTAGGGACCGTAGGTTGACTTATGAGCGGTAGGTGGGAACCGTGGGTGGCTAGTCAAATGATTTCAAAATGTCAAGTTTCAGAACCCTTTTTACGGTTCAATAGGACGGCCCGTCATTGCTTCTGTAGGTCGTAGATAGGTCTCATAGGTTACTCAAAGACTTAGTAAAATTTTGAGGGTAAAGGTTGGGATCTACGATTTGTATGTACGGTCCATAAGTGGACCAATGGACCGTACATGGAAACCTTTGTTGGAAGCCCAAATTTAATAGTTACTGAATCTCACCTACGATTGACCAAGAAGGTCCATAGTTGGACCTATGGACTGTAGGTTGGAGCCCAGCAGGTTTTTTTAAGGGCTTTTTGGTCTTTTCCCAAATTGACTAATACCTAATCTAAGTCAGTTTAATCCTAATCCTAGACCCTATATAATTCTTCTAGCCTAAAATCTACCCATTCTAATCACTCTTCAAATTCCCCTAAATCCCTCCAAAGTTTTCCCCAAATATTTGTCTCTCAAAAGCTTGAAGAAGAAGGCTAGAGATTCAAGTCAAGTCTCCAAATTCTCCATTGATTGTAGGCTTTGAAGTCCAAGGTATGATGGCTTTCACCTATGGAGTCCTTTCCTCTATAGGGTTCCTAAATTCTTCAATTTTTACAAGTTAGAATCTCCCATTGAAAATAGGGTTTTCTTCAATCTCATGGGTTCTTTCTAATTATGATCTAATTAAATGATTTATAACTTCTTATACATGAATTGAGACAATTGAATGATTTTTTTAGATGAAAGTATATGAGCCCATGCATGATTTATGATTTCTAAGCTATGCTCCCATGATGAAGTTTATAAATGATCAAAGGATAAATCTTATGAAGATATGCATGTTTCTTTATGAAATTTATGATGACTTAAGGTTGCCTTGAGAGTGAAGCACCATTGTTTTTGTTGTTGTTGTTGTTGTTATTGTGAAAGGATTTTCTTAAATGAAGGATTCATAGGGTTGAAAGATTTTCTCAACTAAACTTGAATCAAGAACTAATGAGCTATTCTAATGAACTTTAGCTTGTATTTTCTATTTGATGTGCCTTCGAAGAAAGAAAGGACAAGCAACAATTACCCATGTCCCCTAATAATAAGACAAGAGTCGATTGCCCATGTCTACTAATGATAAGATAAGTTACGAATTATGATTAATCCATGGGAACTATACTTAGCACCGAGTGGACAAGTGGCAATTACCCATGTCCTATAAACTATATGCCACCATAGGTTGTCTTAGATAGACATTAGCTAGTGGATTCACTTAAGTTAGAAGTTATGGTTCTTACCTTGGTAAGTAAGCACACCTCTTTTTGGTGTGGGGTAGACACCGAATTCAATGTTTTAGCTCACATGGTCTATGTTGGTTAAGGCTCACTTCCCACATAATGAACTAAGGTTACTTCCTAAAAAGGTATTTCAAGTGTGTGTTGTTTAAAGATGATTTACTTACATCGACCATGATTTTTAACTCATTTTTTCTATCATGTCATCATATTATTTAATTTGGTCATTGAATCTTATGTATAACCCCTTTTGACCATGATTTTATAACCTCTATGCATAGTTATCATACTTGGTACATTCCATGTACTAACACATATTTTTGCCTACATTTTCTCAAAATGTAGGATCCGACACTTCTCCCTTTATTCGTAGATAGTGCTTGAGTTAGAAGGCTTGAAAGACTTGGTGAGTCCCCATACTTTGAGGACAAGGCCACGTTTATTCATTTATGTCCTTTTACTTGTGAACATGTATGGGTTACGTCCCAATTTCATTCTATTGATGTTTTAGATGGATTTGAGACTATGTAGGATTTCGGCTATGCCTTATCAACTCTTTGATGATATACAAATGCCTTTTGAACTCTTAAACATTATTATGTTGTATGATGTATGCTAAGTGGCTTGTATAGGGCCTCTCGGGGTCTTGTACGCCATGTCACGTTTTGGAGGTACTTTAGGTCGTGACATGAATCTTTGTGAAACTTTTATGAAGTGTTATGTAATGTTGCTCTTTTAATGAGCTTGCATCATTATCATGAACATATTGACCCTTTGCTGCTCTCCTTCCTCAAGGAGCTTTACATTGGAATCAATTGATTTATCATGCTTCAGGTGTGCCATAGACTTTGTCTTTTAAGTATTTTCGTTGGAGCATTTGCAACTGAATTATAACATAGAGTCAGCATGCCACAACTTGGAATTAGATCATGAAGGCGCCTACTATAAACCCCCAGTAGGCTAGCCAACACCCAACCATCACACGATAAATAAAACTAGAAAAAACTATAAGAAAGGGGCCCATAGTATAAATATATACAAAATTGTACAAAATATTCAAAATGAGTATGACAGTAATCAAGAAAGATGAATATATACAAGAGCCAAACCCCATATATGGTTTCATCAGTAAAAGAACGTCTAAGCTACATGAATAAAGCTAAATATATTAGGCATGTCTAAAAAGATACGAAATATAGACGTCAAAATAAAGAAAGAAGGCAACAAGTCTATAGATGTCAAGACCACACTGTCTAAACAACATCGACCTCAAATGATCAAGAATACTCAAAGGTGGCTCGTACTGGGTGTTGGATCAAAAGAGATGCAGAAGTGCAGTATGAACTCTAAAATATGGGCAATTAGTGCTAACACTATGAATCAACAACTAACTAGTATCATACTCATAAACACTGATAGAGAAGATAATAATAATAAGAGAATTTTCACACTAGACATAAGGCTATCATAGACAAACATATAATGTGAGATGATGTAATGTAATATCTGGACAATGCATTAAGTAAAAAAGCACCAAAATTGTCTTGCTCGCCGCCCATAGGCTCCCTGAGATATTCCACAGACCTGCTGCTTCTCAACTACATATGCAATATTCATAAAAAATCTAAAATCAAGCCTTAGGGTGTCCATAATCACACCTCAAACACATCAACAAAAACAAAATCCTGGAATTACACCTCAGGCTGTTCGAAATCACACCTCGGACTCATCAAAATAAAATAATGAAGAAAGGGTCATGGGAGTGTGATCCTGAAATATAAGTAAAAATAGCATATCTTCCAATTAAAACGTAGAAATTAGTGAAATTAGTATAACTCTCTTTTGAAAATTGAAAACTTATGAAAATGGTACAATCTTTCATAAAAATCCACTTTCCATCAATAAATCATAGATACACTCTCTAAGACCCCAAAATAAGTAAATCTGATGCATTTAAGTTTTTAAAACTCGAAAATCCGCAATTATTCGTCTCTAATTCAAATTATGATAAAAATGCAAGTGCAATGCACATGGATGTTTGCAAATCATAGTTAAGCAAAGCACCACACAATAATATCTTGCAAACAAATAGGTTAGAGACCCTCCACAATAGATGTACTAAGCTAAAACTCTTGCTAGTCCTAGTCCAAGTCCAAGGCCTCAGGCCCACAATCTCAAAAAAATTAATATAAAACATTCCATGGGAGTAAAAAACACACAAACGCACTAAACAAGCAACCAACAACATCTAAAATTAAGTTTAAATCCCCTACAATCATTCTAAGGATTCTATACTAGTCAATCTAAGGATAAGAATTTCCTAAACTGAGGCTTAAGGCTAAACTACTAGTCTAAAGTCCTGAAAATGGTAAATTCATACTAAAGGATCAATAAAGCCTTAAATCCATTCTAAAACCTTTCTAACAATCATGCAACTCAATTTATATGGAATCTAACTAAGTTAAGTCTAAAGAAGGAAGTTGTAACTTAGCTCAAAGCTAAAACTACACTCGAACCACTACTCGGAAGCTCTCCTATTAAAAAAAGCCTCAAATAGCTACTACACTATTAAAAATAGAAAATACACATCAATATGTGACTTAGGAAACCCACATTGATATTGCAAAATTTATATGGGAAAATTGGTCAAGAATTAACCATCGAAGCTCAACAACAAAATGGAAAAATAACTCCATCATTATTCTCCATTTAAGGTGAGGATCACATGCCCTAAAGTTCGTTGAAGACCAAAGTGAATTCAGACCTCAAATTGTCTAAAAAGTCTACTTTAAAGAAATCAAAAACAAGAAAATTGAGGTTAAAATTGAGAATTAAATGCGCAACGGAAGCATGAATACATAATAGAAAGAAAAAGGGATAGAAGATTACCTTTGAACGAAGAGAAATGTTCAAGAAATGAGAAAAACTTTCTAAACCCTAGCTCAACAATTGCTTCTTCATCTCTAAGAAAATAAGAAAAGAGAGATATAAATAACTAGTGACCATTGCCTAGACATACCTGTGACCATAGGATTGAAACTTCTTCTATGAAGAAAAGCTCACAAAATAAGAGGTCAACAGATTCCTTGAGCTTTATGAAAGAGGACTCAAGTCTGTAGGCGTGAGATTGTTGGATCGATGAGGCTCTAAAGTAGAAAAGGCTGCTGACATTGCAAAACATCACCGAAGCAAGACACTCACCGCAGGAGCAGCTCTACCAAAGCAAGCCAAGCTCCCACGAGAGTGACTTCATCGGACACTTAGGACAAAACTTCCGAGTACCGCATGGATTCTTCAGATTTATCCAAGGTCCTATAAATGCAAACCGAATATGCTATCTAACCTAAAATATAATTTCACACTCATTGGAATTGAGGAAACAATCAATAGAGTTGTCTCGATGAAATGTTGACCAAGTCAACACTTCCACCAAAACAAGTAAAAACCATGTGTAATGACCCTCATGGTTATTTCCATGCATTTGCATGCTTTTACCATTTTCCCTTTCCTGTAACTTCGATGTTGTATTTATGTGGTGCAGGGATGGGTGGCACACTTCTTGAGGTAGTTAGGAGAGTTTGTCATGAGTTTTTTTCTCTTTTGGAGGATTTTAAGTGAAAGAGTTGACTTTGGTCAATATCTGTAGAATCTAATATCATATGAGAATTTTGTTAATTCCATTAGCTACAAAATGTCTATTTTTGTCTAGTAGGATATTTGGTTTGCGTCCCGAGCCCTTCAGTGTGAGTTTTGGTCATTAGGCGAGATAGTTTTGAAAGCTCGGTTAATGTTTGACTTTATTCAACATTCATGGTAAACATTACCAGATGAGAATTTCATTAGCGTGGTTAGCTTCAGAATGCCAAGTTTGGTCTAGAACAACCTATGGTTTAGATATCGAGGTGAACAAAATGATTTTCTGGCATTTTTCATTTTGTTGTTGTGTTGGCCTTTATAAGTGATGACTTGAGTCAACATTCTAACGAGACGACCTCTGTTGGCTTTTTCATTGATTCTATTGAGTCTGGAATATCATTTTTGGTGGGGGTAGCATAGTGTATTTGCATTCATGGGGTTTCAAAAGAATCCAGAGCCCATACCGGTG
The DNA here is from genome assembly GCA_018342035.1 of Solanum appendiculatum. Taxonomy (NCBI): domain Eukaryota; kingdom Viridiplantae; phylum Streptophyta; class Magnoliopsida; order Solanales; family Solanaceae; genus Solanum; species Solanum appendiculatum. The sequence goes on from JAGDQO010000834.1 coordinate 8,658, forward strand.
CATTTTCCCAACCTAGAGTTGAGCTGATGCAGTAGATGCTGGTGCCACTAGCTTTGCTCAATGCGATCGCGAGCTTAGAGCCGCATTCACAAAGACCACTTAAAATGGTCATCGTGATTGCGATCTTGGCACTGCGATCTTAAAGACTAACTTTCCTTGTCACTGAAATTGTGACTATTGATCATCACAATCAAGATGAAGGTTCAATGGACCCAGTCAACTTTAAGTGAATCACGATAGTGACCCTGGGGCCCACAATCGCGATGAAAATTTTTGTTCAGTAAAATTAGTCTTTCACAAACTCAACATTCATAATTCAACAATTTTAAGTCTCTTGGTGATTTGGAGAGTAAAAATTGAAGGGGAATCTGTGGGATATTTCTAAGTTATGTTGTTAAAGTGCATGAACTCGTCTCTAGGTCAAGAATCTTTCGCTAAATTGGTAAATTTTGTTAAATTCTTCTCTTGAATTGCCTTGTTGATTATCTTTAAGCTTGAATTGGCAGTGTTGTTTTACGCTTAATCGACGCTTATATTGTGCCTATTTCCGGGATACAAGCTCCTTGAATTAGTTTGACCTTATGGCGGTGTCAATTTTGTAATTCTGCACATAGGTCCCACGATTCTTTTTTGACCTGATTTCTATTCCAAAATGTTTTATTGCAGTGTGGGTATTATTTTGCTTATTTTGATGTCCTTATCAATCATTTGATAGTGTGACATCATTTGAAGGCCCTTCGGAAGGAAAAAGCTCCGAAATAGAGGATTGGATGCGATTTCAGCCTCGAGGTAGGTTAAGGTTTCTCCCTTTTTGACTTGACTTAGCTAGATTATATGTATATTAAGTAGTGTTGATTGTTATGCAGGATTTAGAAGGCTCACATTATCCTTAAACTATATATTTAACAAATTTTGGGTTATTTAGCTTAGGTTTTAGTTCATAGGCCTTAGTTTAGGTTGATCCTTTGCTTGGGTTGTCGTTATAAATCCTTAGAATGCTGCTAGGTGGCGGGAAACTTAGCTTTATGCTGGTTGAGTTTGTTTGGGTTAAATGTGTGCCTTTTTCGTTATTTCAAGCTTTTGTAGCTTTATTATTATTTTGTTGGGCCTGAGGCCTTGGAGTTGGATTGGCTAGAGTTATCGATTAGTGCATCTATGCTGTGATGGGTGTTTACCCGATTATTTGTGTGGTGTGATTTCTTTAAGGACGATATGACTATGTTTTGTGTGAAATCATGCTCACGACACCACATTTGACATATATGTATCTGGATATGAGAGAAGATTTATTTTTGAGACACTTAACTGGTTTTACTATGTTTTCTACTTATTTATAGCTCCGAGGGAGCGGGATTACTGTCTTACAATGGAAATTTGGGTTTTTTTGGAAAAGAAATGTATTGTTTTTGAAGTTCTATGCATATGTTGATAAGCTCTGATGGCCCACAGACTAAATTCTTTGTTTTTACTATTACTGCATGTGTAGTTAAGCTGATGTGGGTTCCGTAGTTGTCCCAAGGGTCTATAGGATGGACAACGAGATAACTCCAGAACTTTACACTTTATTCATCCATGGGATGGCCACTTGTGAATCACATCTTCTTTTGTGTTCTGTGTTAGTGATTGATTGACTTGTATGGTTGGAATTGTTGTTTGCTTTTCTCTCTGTTGATTGTGTTGTTTACTTCCAATTACCTACCAATCTTATTATTAGTACTATTGTTTTCCTTATTTATATATATTATCTTTCTAATCTCGGTTGGCCTATGATGGCTACTCTGTACCCCATGTTTTTGTACTCATACTACACTTCTGCATATTTTTTTACAACTCCTAGTACGAGCTACCCTCAGTGAGTATTGGATCTCCCATGGCCGTCGCAAACACGGATTGTGGTGAGCTCTTGGCATCCGAAGACTTGCTTCTTTTCCTTCTTTTGTACCTGTCTATGTTTTTTGTATTTTTATTCGAATGACTTGATGTATATAACCATTTTTTACATAGATGCTCCTATACCAATACTAGGTCTTGGGATTGGTTCTTGTATAGTTTTACTTTCACATTCACTTTTGGATTCGTTTTGTATGTTTTGTATCATTTTCTCATATCTATGCTATGGCTCCTATTTTGTATCCTTATTTCTGCTCCCATTTATCCTTTTCTATAATATTATTATCTTCCCCGGCCTAATTTTGGGTCGTGACAACGTGATATAAG